>WOGL01000414.1:0-15074 GCA_015342145.1 Leptinotarsa rubiginosa | reverse complement strand
TCGTTGCTTGGTGTGACGTCAAAATGTATCGCGGGCGATCTCATTTTCAATTGCTCTTGCTCAGTTGTTAATTGACATAAAAACCGGAAAATTTTATGGGATACTTGGGAGATGATTTACTTTTATAATATATAATTTTCAATAAATATCTAAATTAGCCTGAATGAGCCCAATCACCATGAAACATTGTCAACCACATTCAAACATTTTTTGATAACTTTACTCCTTCATCTAATAAAACTTTTATTGGAAGTTCGTTGTGACACACAGTTACGAATATCTAACCTTTACACCTATTTCCTTTAGTTTTGAGTTGACGCTAGTGCCACCTTGCGGTAATGGTATCTTCTAATATTGAACAAAAAAATACCAGACAGAAGAGACATGACCTAACCTAACCTAACATTAATCTGGCGGCACTTTAATGTTGGAGGGGTCAAAGGCGTTTTCTGGCGGTCATGTTACGTTACGTCAGTTTCTGCTTTATTTTGATCGTTATGGTTTATAAAGTGCTGAAAACTACGTTTAAAGGATGTACAAAATAAAGCTGATAAATTATTGTATGCACAAATCTGATTCTAATTAGGGTTAAAGAAAATGGAAAAAGTTTTTTATTATTGAATTTGACATTCCACTTTGGCGAATCTTATTATTAATGACGTCACAACGAATCGTTTTTGAATACACGCTCGAATACGATTAAATGCCAGAAAACATCTCAAGTTTCAGTGACCTAAATTCTGTGTTCGATGTGTTTATTGTCACTTTTTAGCGGTTAATTCAAATTACTTGAAACTCGTCAGATACATAATTAGATTGAAGTCAAGCAAACATAACGATGTCATCTCGACAGGTTGTTATGTCAACATTTCGACAATTTTAACCAAACTAGCTTAATAATAACATATTAAAGCTCACAACCACTAAATATTTAGGTTGACAGTAATCACTTCGAAATTCTCAAAAAGTTCATGGTTCCTGTTCCATGCTGAGTGTCTCTTCTGTAAGGTATTCTGTGACAAAAAAAAAGAAGTATCATGATCAAGAGGAATAACCGAAGGTAAAATCAGGCAACACTGTTGGCATTAGTACATTGTTATGTTGTAAAAGTCAGCTGTTCTTTATAATTTGATTATTGGGTTTTATTTTTGTTCAGAATTTTTCACGACAGACTTGTTTTTTTTTCATTTTAAAAATATGAGCTCAAAATGCTATCCAATTTGAAAGAAAAGATACTGAGCGTGTCACTCTTCAATAGTGGTGAAGAAAAACAATTGGAAAAAAAAGTAATTATCAACTTTAATGCAGGTGCTGAAATTTTACAACAATTTCAAAACCAATGGGAAGAGCTACACAAAATAAACGAAGAAAATGCTGAGAAGGCAGAACAGGTAGCAAAAGAAATCATATGCATTTCTAATGAACTTCGAGTTAGTATAACTAACCTGGATCTCATAGACCATTTAATTACAAAGTCAAATCTAGCCATCAATATAAATGATTGTTTGAGTACAATAAAAGATTTATATAAGACTGCTGAAAGTATAGAAACGAATTTGATAAGTCTTGAAGATTTAATAGATGAAATCGATTTAACGAGAAAGCAACGTCACGAAAAGGAAGACCTACAAAAGTACCAGGTAAGGAAAAAACTGTCTTTGGAGTCCTTGAAAGCAGCTTGGAGAGATGAACATTTGAAAAAAATTGAAGAATATGAAGCCAGTAGAAAGGTATTGCTAGAAGAAAGGCAACGTGCGTTCCAAGATGCATTCAAGACTGACTTGGAATTGTATAAAAGTTTAGGGACTCTACCCGAAAAGGAACACTCTGAAAACCAAAATGCACTCCTTCTGGAGGATATCCAATTAGATTTTGACGAAAAAGAATTGGAAAAATTTTTCAATGATGACTGAAAGGAGTGCTAAGGACTTACATAAGAATTGTATTTGTGGCCAGTGCAATAATCCAAAACATATTACTAACCTTCGGAAAATAGGGAAAAATTAATCTATTTTTGTATTTGAGGTTTGAATTTTATTAAAATGTTGAATAATTTGTTTTTGTAAACAAATATAAAGTACTGTAAGAAATAAACTGAGAAAAAACATTTTGGTGTATTCGTGCAATGTTGGCAAGACTAACATACTGGCTTTTCGCTTTGTCTCTCTTTTCATTTTGTATGAGTAACATAGATATAAAAATCGTAACAGAATCAAAATTCTATGAACAGTCTTAAATTCAACAAACAAGGGGCACTATAGAAAAAAATATGTTCTTCTATCTGTTATTTCACTATCATGCACTCTTGAGTCCCATTTATAATATAGCATATTATTTTGTTAAATATGCTTGAAAGAATAGTCACTGTTATAGAAAAAAAACAGGAGTCCTATGGAAAATTAGTTCAAACAACTTGTGCTTAATACTCATCAAAGGCAATGGAATCCAGTGACTGATTCAATTTTTATTATAGTAACCCCTTGTTTGGTTCATAATAATGAAGAAACTTAGGCATTTCAGGTAGTGATGGGCAGAATAGAATACTCGGATCTGGATTACTTTTGAAAATCAAATAGCTATTCGAAAAATGAGGACTCTAGAACTTCACATGCACGTGATGCTTTTATAATCTAATCAAAAACCCGAAATAAATCATTCGAAAGTGATTGTATTCACTAGACTAAAAAAGTCATTAATCAAACTGTTGAATCATCTTAAATAATTTAAGATGAAAATGAGTGCCAGAATTTCGAATCCCCTCTCCCGGTAGGTCGGTAGCCGGGCGGTTCGAAGTGGGTGCTTTGTTCACTCTCTCAATCGACCGATGTGTGAGTCGGTGGTTCAAGCCGCAGGCTGAATAATGGATTATCCAACCCGTGTTAGTAATCATAAGCAGAAAACGTATTCAATGAAGGCTTGTGTAGGAAATGAAAACGATCGCTTACACGAATTACCCTCTACTGATCAAACACACTTTTTCCAAATAATTTGTGGTTTGGCGTTTCTTTCGCTTATCATGCTGTCAAGCGAGCGAGCACAGAACATGATATAGAAGTACGTGTATCAGTATGAGATGTGTAGGTACTATTTCCAGAAATTTTCAACCTACATCCAAGAATTATTTTCGAATAATATTATATTCCAGCAGTTTTTTCAGTTGTTTGAACTTACATCGTATGTACTGAACTATGATGTCTGAATCGAAATAAGGATGGATTTTATGAGAGGGAGGTGGAAAATTCACACCTCAATTAATAAATATTCATGTTGTAAGGAATCTCATTCTGGGACCAAAGCCAGATCTATACAATACTAAAAGTGTTAGGTATATATCTGTAATTTTCAAAAGTAAAATCATAAATAGTATAACACATCTCTGTGGAAAAGGAATTGACTAATTTCAAGGTATTCAAGAGAACCCTCAAAAGTTATTTTTAACATGAGTCCAATATAAATGAAACATTCAGAAATTCTATAAACTAATCATCTAGTACAGCAAGTTCATATTGTAGATGGCTAAACTGAGCTTGAATAGTATTTACTGATAAGTCAGAACAGATTTGTTAACAGATACTGCTTATTGGAATTTAGACAAATTTAATGAAGACAGTTTAATTTCATTTCACCATTATTTTTTAGTAGCGTTTTTACAATGAGGTCAAATAAAGTAGGGTTGATTTCAGTAGACCAAAGCTATTGAGCGGGTTTTCATCCAAAATTTATCATTCCTTTAGCAACTGTATGCGTTTAAACCACATATTTGAATAGTTCAATCTTTATGATCCACACACTCAAAAATATTACACCCTCGATATCAAAAGACAACCTTTTATATGGAACATTTTGAAATTAAGGTTAGGTTAGGTCAAAAGTGAGTGGGTATTTGACCCTCCCTCTCTAGGAAAGTTCAATCTAAACTGAGAATGCTGAATGAAAAATGTTCTTACAGTATTTTCCTCGTCAATAATCAATTCAGATTCAGATGCAGAATACTCTTCATATTCTAAAGGGTTTGCTTCAAACTGGGCCTTATTGGAGGCCTTTTCCATTTCCACATGTTCGAAAACAGCCAGTCTACTTTTCCTCTTCACACCTCGTTCGTTGTCCTCCATGGTTTTCAAAAATTAACTGTCTGAAAATATATATTATCTTTTAGTGTCATGATTTCATCAATTTTTAAGTAAGAATGAATATCATTGCATTTCTGCTAACCTAACCAGAAAATGAGTCTGATGAAACAGAACTCAACCGAGATCACCTAGTTTGATTCCTAAGACAAATACTGTCTACATGAAATGTGCTTAACCTTCAAACATTCAATTTGATGAATTGGACTTCTTTTTTTTAATAATGAGTTAATGGAATAAATTCCTCCAAACTACTCAAATTACTAAATATAATCTCTAGTCTTAAAGAATTTTTTGTGATGCATATTTATAGAAAAATAAGAACTTATCCTAATCTATGAATTTACTTTTTACTCCTTATGCTCTACATTCAGAAAACCAAAAAATTAGAAATTTTTTGATACATAAAAAGTACTTATCACACACAATTTTTTTTTTAATAATTATAGATATGTAACAATTGATAGGATAGAGGTATTAATTATTTTTCAACATTATGAAAATCTTAATAAGGTATATGGGAAATAATAAAAATAAGATACCTCCTTCCAAAGACAATTGATATGCTAAGGTACTAACCTTCTCTCTCAATATACATTTGCAATTCAAGGCAATCTGTTTCTAAAGTATATAATGGAACAATGTCGGCTCCTCTAACTGATATCTCTTTCTCTTTTACTTCAATCCAAGGAAAATCCTTCAAATAAACAGAATTAAGTTGAATTCAAAAGTCAGTTCTTAGTACTATACTTAGTTTTGGAAATGAGTAATTTTATACAGATGAATGTCACTCACTAACTGAATAGAGAAATTCGAAATTTGTACCTATCCAATTTAAATGGAGTTGGCCGATATTTGAAGAAAATCCATATCAAAACTAACTATGAAAATCTCACAATAAACTTTATTAGTTGGTTTTTATTTGTAACGAATTGAATAAATTTCACGCTATTTCTCAATTCCAGTGTTAATTTTAACAGAAATGAATTATTTTGTGCTAAACAAGGATGCATGAACCTCTATTTCAAATATTGGGCCAAATATACATGTGAAAAACTTTCATTACAGCAGCGAGTACAAATCTAATGACAAAATAGATATTCAAAATAAGTGAGGTAATATAATCACTAGAAAATAATAGAAAATAATTTCCAGGTAGCAAAGAATCCAATAAAAGTGATTATCATCATATATCAAATCAAATTTTCATTAAACTCTTTATCATTGATTCAAAGAAAAACACAAAGCAACAAAATTCAAAAATTTCCTGCTTGTATTCAAAAAACCATCTTGTGTAGAATAGTATACCTCATAAATTGGTTCCTGATTGAATTCAACGCTTGAATAAGCAGTTGTCTGAATACTTATGCTGAAGGATGAATCATCTGATAAGTCTTCCAAATATTCTTGGGCTGAATGAAGCTTTAGAATGAAATTTCGCATTGACTGTTCTAGTTCAACTAACAGAGGATCACTAAAAAACAAAACATTATCAAAATAATAATTGGAAGGGTTTTCCAAAATCTGTTTTGAGAAATTTGAATATAGGAATTTTGGATCATCTGAATAGGTCAGTTTTAGAACTATCTATACTACAATACGATTGCCCTGCTTTTAAGAAACAAATATATGACTAAATAATTTTCAAAATTGTACAGAATGTTTGGCTTGATAAGCAAGCCCCTATTGACTATATTCTTGACTGAGTTAGATCCATCATTGGTGTTTCAAATTTTGAGTTGTGAAGGAGAGACTAATTATGACTACTTGTATTAGAAAGATAAGAAGCCACTAATAATGTAAGAATTTGTTATGAAGTATATTTTCTAACATAATGTTTTATTTTTGTTTTGTATCAGAAGTTTCTTGTTTTTCAGCTTCAGTAGATTTTGATATGTTTTGAGACACACAGGTCGATGTGCTTTTTTTTGGAAACAACTTGACTTGAGATTGAAGTGTACATAGTTTACAAAATGTGTGCGGCATATAGCTTTACTATAAATATTATAATTTTTTCTATGCCTAACATTGTAGGAATACATTCTCAAATACCCCATTTAGAAACAAAAAGCACTGAAAATTGATTAAGGTGGTGAAATGGAAAACAAAATTGGTGACACTTCTGAAAAAAAATTCTTTTGGAAAAACTTGCAAACATTCTAGACTTATTATCTAGAAGAATGCTGAAAATATGAATGAGACAGTAAATAAGTGAAATTTCAATTAGAGCTGGAGGTTATGACAAATGATTTTATATATACTGTTCTAAGAATAGCGCTTAGGTAATGTTGTCATTTTTGTTTCATACAAGTATTTATTGAATATATAATAATCATTGATTTTCTTTCATTATTCGCATAAGCTTTCTATGACTCAGATTACAAAAATTGCACCAAATATCTAGAGATACAATACAAGCGGTAGACTGCCTCATCATAAATACCGAGTAATGGAGTGTTGAAGTATATAGTAACTGTATATCTTTATTCATATTTGTTTTATGGTTTTGGCATATGTCTTATGACTTGTTTTCAGAAGTGTGATTTTATACAACACATACCTTTCTGCAGAATTTTTCAATTTCAGCACATCAAAAACATAACGATCGCGTATATGATCCTTATCGTGAAAGCACAGGAATAGTCTTGTCAACTGATTTTTTCTAGAATGAAATATTATAGCTTTTAGACACTGACTGATGTAGTCATTTACATCTGGATGAATGCACTGATGTATAGGAATTCCGTACTTTCTTTTCTTGGCAAATACGGTTTCGGGATAAAGTTTTCTTGTAAAAACAATGTTATGAACTAGAACTTCGAAAAATTCACAAAACAGGTCTGCAGAAGCTGAAAAATGCTACTTCAAATACATGAATTTCGTAAGAAATCAGTACAGACTTGTCTTGTTTCCAGACATTGATACCTGCTACACAACTTAGTTATAATATTTTTACTGAGTACTTAAGTAATTGTAAACAAAGTCACTTTACAACTACTAAAACTCGCCATTGACATATAGACAACTTTCCTCCATTTGAAACAAGGTTAGTAATTTCGAATTGTAGTTCATGTGTTTAAGGTACAATAGAACTACAGGTAGAGTGGTTTCAGTGGTTTGATTTAGAAGTGTCTGTAGACAGCAACATTACGAAATGTCTACCAGCTTTCAGATACAGATATAGTGGTATAACACAATAATATAGTATCATGTTTTATAGATTTTGTCCTCCCTTGTTAATCATGTGAATATAGCGAATTTATTTGTATTACGTAACGGTATCACCAGATGCTGTTTTTCTTGGTAGGGCTCAGTCAAAGTAATAAAGCACAATTGATAGGACTTTATTTGACGATGTATTCGGTTAACAAGCTCTGCGTCGGGCTGTGGACCTCAGTAGTAGTAGTAGTAGTAGTAGATGATTTGGTGCTTTTGAAAGTGGTTCTTCGGCGATACATGCATTATTATTAAAAGGACCATACCGAACCCAAAAAAGTATTCGTGAGAATACTTATATCCTGAAAAATCTTTGTGCCTATTTACTGTTCTGTTTATTTTTAGCTAACAATTTTTGTCTTATGTCAGTCACATTTATATTTCAATCAATGAATCATAAACTATAGGAGCATAAAAAGTAATTATCACAAACATCCCAACCATACCACATATAACACAATGTTATATTCATTATATAGAAAAAATCTTACTCTGAGAATACATTGTTGTGCATACCTTCAGCATCGTATTAGTTACGATTCAAATCCTTGGTAATTTAGTTTTTCCGTGATTTTTTATATATAACGATCCATTTTTTGACATTTTAATCATAGATATTACAAAATATACAGAGTATGTTATATATCATAATAACAAAGACTGTAAGCTGCTGCAACTTTTTTTCACAGTGCGCTATATAAATATAGTTCTATTACAAGAACTGAAAAAATAAAAAAATCACCTGTTACTCTAGTTCTGAACTTCACCACCAGGCAACGTAACGTATATGATTTCTATGTTCTATTCTATTATATCTATAAATATCAGAAACCAGCGTTACCAAGTGTACAGTAACGAAGTCGTACTAACCATGCGAATATACAATAATATGGCCCTACTGATTATGATTTAGAAATGACCTGTTCTTATCAGAAAAAATATTGGTAAAACATTTCTGTGAAAAAAGGTTACATTTGATAGAAAAAGGTAACAAACAATATAATGCAGAACAAAACAGAAAATTAACATTGACTATTTAATTCTTGAAATAGACGAAAAGCAAATATGTTTTTTCACATATCGGATCACATAAAATTATCATAAAAAAAAGTCACATAACTACCTATACGTAGTAATACGTACCTATATGGCATATTGAAACGTAGAAACGAACAATTAAAGACTAATCGCATAAACACGCAAAGTTTAGTAAAGTTCAACACTGCCACATGAAGTACCTATGTCTTTATTGAAATGCTACAGTGTAGACTGCTTTAGACATGTTTTTATTGTTTATTGAGATATTTTTAGGCAATTATTAGATCGAGGTTAAAGATAATTCTTTTTCAGTTTTCATAATGGTGTACGGTAATTTTTCGAAAAGTATGACTTTAACTTGGGATGTATTTGACTTGGGATGTTGCCAACTCTACCATGTCGGCAATACTGCACTGAACTTGAACTTTTGAACGCAACTCGAAATGACGTCAGTGAAAAGTGAACTTGAGAGTTGAGTAATTCAATATTCAATATTTGAGTACAGAATAAAGCTTCAACACAGTAGAAAAACTTAAACAAGATTTTTATTCAAGTATCTGAAGTTCGCTTGTTCATTGTGTACATTATCATTATGGACTATGATTTAATTATTTTTTTTATATTGTTGATGCTGATCATGTGCGGTTTTGTTTTGAATTTTCTAATAATTTTCTGATTGCTTACCTATAATATATTATTATGGAAAACACATATCTCAATAAAAATGTCATATGCAGAACCTGTTTGGAATCTACAAATGACTTTGTTTCACTATTTGATTCAGTCCCTATAGAATCAAAGGAAGAAAACTTGAATTCCATTCTTATGAAATTTACATCTATTGAAGTATGTACCCATATTTCAAAATATTTCCTACAGGACATTGATATGGTATTTTTTTCAGGTCACAAAAAGTGACTCCTACCCACAATGTATTTGTCAAATTTGTTTAAAAAAATTAACTGAATCTTATCTATTCCAAAAGAAATGTTACCAGACACAAGAAAAGCTTCAAAAACTTTTCAAAGATTCCAGTGAGAAAGTCCTAAAGGAAAAGGGCTATTCTGTGAATGAACCTAATAAAGAAATCTGCAAGGGAAATAAAACAAAACCACTTGACACAGATCACTTTGACCATGATCAGCAGGATAATTTTGGTGATAATATCCAGGAAAAAGATGATTCTGGAAGTATTGTTAATCTCAGAGATTCTGATAATGAAGACATTGTGCAAGAAAACAGTTATTTACATTGTAATGAATGTGGCAAAAACTTTCTGTCAGAGATACAATTACAAAGCCATTCTAGGTCACACTGTGAGACAGGAAAACTGATATGTAGCATCTGCTTTAAGAAATTTACAAGGTACTTGCTGAAAAATTTCAGTCTATCTACATCTTCTGAATAATTGAAAAACAACAGATTATTTTAGCAGTGAATTGGGAAAGTGGTCAACTACCCAGCTCTCGGCCCAGAGGTTCTGAGTTCAAACCCAAATTCAACCAGATATCAGTCTCCCGAGAATTTATTTATTGATTTAAGGTTTATCAAGTGTTTACGTAATAGAGTACGCTTGAGTAAGCTATTGTATAGCGAGACACATGTTGCATTTTTGTAAACTGTAGTGAAAATCTCATAAATATACCACTAATTTCCATTTACAAGGCTGTAGAATGGTTCCTGCATCCTGATTCCAAAATAGCCTCTTCTATCAATTGACACATAAACATATACTCGAGGGTTATATCCTGAGTGTACCAGACTCAATTGGTTAAAATGTGTAATAATCCATAATTTTCAAAATTTTCAAATGACGAGTGTATAATAAGTTGAGACTTTGGATCAAGAGATTTTATCCTAATATCACAAAAGCATAGACTGCTATGATCATTAGCCTTGATAACTCCACGAACCTCCTAAGAAGCATCATGGCTACATGTAGTTTGGTCATCCATATTGAGTAGCGGAATCAGTCAAATTCAACTCTGGTCGAAGTTAAGTTCTAACCTATGATCTTTGGATCGTTAGTCAGGTGTACTACCACTTAACGCCAATTCACTATTGACCTCCACTATTGTCACAGCCATTGGTACTAATTGAGGGTTTGCAAATTCAAATTAGGCTCGTTTCACTGAATTATCTTTTTTACCAATGTTCAAAAGCATATGCGGGAAACTAAATTCAAATAAAAACATGCCTTGATAACTGATTGAAAAATGTATGTCAATATAGAGAAGACATTTAAATTAGACAATAAGAAACCATCTCTAAATACTCTATAATAAATTTCTGTTACAGAGCTGATCTAGTTCAATAGTCGAAGTTAGGTTCTAACTCATGATCTTTGGATCGTTAGTCGGGTGTACTACCATTTAACGCCAATTCACTATTGACCTCCACTATTGTCACAGCCATTGGTACTTATTGAGGGTTTGCAAATCCAAATTAAGGTCGTTTTACTAAATTGCCTTTTTTATTTCAAAACTCCGACAATTTTCAAAAACTAAATTCAAATAAAAACTTGTTTTGGTAACTGATTAAAAAATGTACTTATGTGAATATAGAGAAGATATTTAAATTAGACAATAGGAAACCGTCTCCAAATACTCTATAATAGATTTCTGTTACAGAACTTGTCAAGTTCAATAGTTTCTTATTCATTTTTAGGGCAACTGATGTTAAACGCCACATGTCAATTCATACAGGAGATAAGCCATATTCCTGTATTTTGTGTCACAAATCCTTTACTCAGTCTGGTTCTCTCTCAATACATATGAGGAAATGTCACAAAATAGATAAAATTAAAAACCCTTCTAGAACCAATGGAATATCCCACTTGTGTTCAATTTGTGGAAAATCTTTCAGGCAGTCATCTGGCTTGACTCTTCATCTCCGAAGGCATAGAGGAGATAAACCTTATGGCTGTCAAACATGTGAAAAAAGGTAGAGTAAAAATAACATAATTATTCATTGAATATTAATATATTTCAAATATAAGATGCTAAAATGTTTATTTCTTGCTACAGATGAATTAATGTAGAGTTTGTAATTTTCAATTTAATTTCATACAAAATCAGGAAACAAATTGACTTTAATTTATACAGGGTATTTCTTAATAATATGCCAATGTTCAAGGAGGTTAGTTTTGGGTCCAATTTTGAAATAAAACTTTTTATGAATACACATGTCCTAAAGGTGTCTCAACTTTTGAACAACACTTGAAATGTTGAGAAAAAAAATTATGATAACTTTGGATTCAAAAAGCATTTTCTGGTGTACGGCATGAGTTTTTATTCTCACCTATAGCTTCCATGAGTGGTTTGCGCTAAATCGTTTCAATAAGAAAGGAGACACTCCATTAATTGCTTCCTAAATGTTTGACAGACTTTCCTTTCTCAACAAATCTGGTCTCTTTAATTTTATCCGCTTGACTTACGGTTTTCCGATTAAAATATTAAATTTATTCATTTGCATGTTTTATTAAATTCAATATTTTAGTTGGTTTCCGGGTTTTGCCGTGGTTTTCTTTGGTTCAAACCTTACGACTGCAACTGTAGCAGTCATCTTCAGTAACGTGGTCGAAGTACTCTTCTAGACGTGTCAACTGAAACTGAAGCTCTCATTTCTGCTGTGCCATTTATAGTGCCGATTTTTCGCGCACTTTCTGTAATGGCGGGTTCGCGCGTACTTCCCGCGCGATTTGGTTGACTTGGCTTTGTTTTGGCCCTTTTCAATGCTGTGTGCCAGATGTTTGGTGGATATGTTCTTCTACCGGTGAGGTAAGATTCAAACCACTTATAAGTTATTCCACCAATGCCATAATGATACAATTTTCTGCAGCATCGCTGCAGCTAAATCACGATTGTTAATATTGTTATGAACTTCGTTCAGAGGGGACTGTATGGCGTCATTCGTACATTTTTTCAGTTGGAATCCAAATTGTTTGCAATTTATTATATTATGTGACATTAAGAAATCAGTCAAACGATTTTTTACAATTTTTTCTATTAGTCTGGCTAATGAGAGAATAAGACAAATTGGACAAAAGTTTGAGACTTCGTCCTGATTGCCGCCCTTGTATAGCAGATGTTTTGACAAAGTTAAGAAAATAGCCAGCTTCGAAGGAGTTATTTATAATTAATGCTAAAACAGCTAAAGTCACTATAGGAAGATTATCAATTATATTTATAGATATTTCATCAAATCCAGAAGCTTTTTTTATCCAATCCTCCATGAATTTTGAATACCTCAATTAAAAGTTTTTGACATATCGAAGGAAAATCAGTTTTTCCATTAAATAAATAATATAATTTCACTGGACACAAGTCTGTCATCAGACAGCCCAAATACTACCCAAACACTAGAGTAAGTTCAGTGAAATCCTGCTGCTGGAGAAGCAAATGCAAGAATGGCATCTGCGTGGAAACTTTCACAGACGTTTGTTAGATGTTTATTCAATATCTGCCGTGTTATCAGTCATTCAATCATTGTTTTCTGATACGTCAACATTTGAAGAACTAAGAAAGTTTTGCTACTCAAAGTTGAAGGTTTTGCTTAGAATTTTCAATCATTTGCTTCATATAAATATGTAATATTGACTTTTGCTTCATTACATATATTTTTTGTTTATTTTAGGTTCATTTCCAGTAGTCGACTCATTGCACATAAACGTATTCACACCGGTGAACGTCCATTTTCATGTAAATTCTGTAACAAATGCTTTTCCCAATCAACAGTAATGAAAAAACATTTGAAATCCCATTTATCGGAAAATTCTCACAAGTGCAGTTATTGCTCCAAATCATTTTCAACTTCGTATTATTTGAATATCCACAAGCGCAAACATACAGGTACATATTACTGTGCTGCCAAATCAATGAGTACTCTATTCAAAAATGATATTGACATTTTAATTTTAATTGCAGGGGAAAGACCGTTGAAATGTAGCATTTGTCCCAAATCCTTTTCAGATCCCAAGAATTTGAAGGAACACAGTGTTATTCATACTGGAGAGAAACCATTTCTTTGTGTCCTATGTGGAAAAACATTTCGAAGATCTCACCACTTGAAGACCCACATGAAGGCTCACAACCGAGGTTCATTATGAAAAATCATTAATATTTTCATGGAATACTGAAAAGAAAAATAACTCGGAATTATCCAAGTCGTGAAATGAGTTTGGAAAATGTTCATCCAGTTGATGTAATGACCAGAAAAGAGGTTATTTTTTCGCCATCTATTTCTTCAGGCCGGAGACTGAGTTAAAAACTGTTCGTGTATTATTCATCTGAATAACTATCAATAAATATTTATTGATGAGAGACTATATTCAAGCTGATATCAATAATACCTACATTACAGTGAATGAGAAAAGTTTCATCAACATCATTTACTTTATTTGAATGAACAAGTTTAAGACTTTAACTAGACCCTGATAAACAATAATCTGTCAACATAGAAAAAGTCATATGATTGAGATTTGAATATTGAGACCTGTTTTTGCAAGATAGTTTTATTTTATTCAAATATTTTGAATGTCAATAATATTGGATCACTTCTTGGATCAAAATCAAATTTCATCTGGATTAGATAATTACTCAAAATACCGGGCATGTGGGTTGGTATATAATTGCTTATCAACATCCATATGAAAGTTTTTGATAAGAAGTTTGCATGGTATTTTACTTTTATAAAATATGTATCATCTGATGATTTCTTAAGTGAAGACACTGAGTGGTTGAATGTACAGTTGATAACAATCAGATTGCAAATAAATATATTTTAACAAGCCTGGTTCTTTATTAGGTATTGTGGTTTCAAATTTATTTGTAGAACAACAGTACATATTTATCCTAAGCTACATTAATGGGGATGCAAATATGAACATAGGTACATATATACTTTGCAACTACTGAGTGTAAAGTATTTATTGGTTCACAAATAAACCACAAATAGTATGATATTGAACTATTGAACAAGTCTTGACTAAAATTAAGTAGTAAAATATATATACAGTAACATACAGTAAATAAATAAATAATAACTTTGGGTATCAGGTCCACACCTCAAGGTATGTTGCACAAATGTGAAATGAAGTTACAGTTAGAATACCCTCTCTTTAAAATTTTCTTCACAACTGGTTCTTTTGTAACGCCTACAATGCATTAAATCTCCCTTTTTTGGAGTATGAAGATTTTCTGACATTCATGTGCACAACCCCAGGCTAGTATACGCATAACTCCATGATAGTCTGTTGAAAAGATAAATTTTCATTTATCTCAAAAAATATTCATTTATTGTATCCATGATTCTTCACTAGTTATGACCCTTTTAAGCAAATCTGGATCGCCGTTGACATTATTCAACAATTCCTGAGCGATGCTCGTTTTTCTTTGTCAAAATTCAGCAATTTTGGAACGAACTTCGCTGCCACACACTTCATGCCCAAAATTCACGAAAAAAATTGCATGGCATGAGCCAACCAATATGCTGACATCTGCAGCAATTTCTTTAATAATAGTGATTCGACAATTTCTCCATAACAATTTCCTTCAGTTACTACTCAACATTTTCATCGGTTTTCTGTGTCACTATATTTTGGGTTTGAAGGCCGTCGATCAAACCTGAAAAATAGTGTCACTGAAAACCTCGGCCGCGAAAGACTTAACCATTTTGTCATTTTCATAATCGTTA
>WOGL01000413.1:0-15080 GCA_015342145.1 Leptinotarsa rubiginosa | reverse complement strand
CCACCAGTATGCTTATCAAACCTGCAGATCGACAGATTTAGCATTAAACAACCTTGTAGAGAAAATTTCCCAATTCCTTGACAATGCACTACCTAAATTTATAGGATCATCTCTGGCTAGGAAAGGTATATAATCGACCATAACTGGCTGGATCTATGCCATGCTGGTAAACAGAACTGTAACTACGACTCTTCAAGGTAAGGCCATTAGGTTCAGAGTCACCAGAGGCCGTCCTCAAGGTGGGGTACTATCTCCCCTTCTATGGTCGCTCCTGATAGATAGTCTGCTTGATGCATCTTGCCAAGGTTCACGTCGGGAAGAGTAGCTTGTAAGTAATATCCTCCAAAGCACGATGGACGTTGTTCACAGTTGGTGCCTGAGGGAGCAGATGTCAACCCCAGCAAAACTGTGATAATCCCCTTTACCGGGAGGAGAAAATTGGACGATCTAACGCCACTTTCCCTCAATGGTGAGGTCATTCCATTTGAAACGGAGGTAAAATATCTTGGTATTGTTTTTAATAAAAACCTCACCTGGAACGCTCACTTGGGAAAAGTTTTACACAAAGCCAGACTGCCCTTATGAACATGTCGAAGGATTTGTGGTAAAACTTAGGGTTTAGGTCCTGAAGAAACCATTGGATTTATGTGATGATTGTCAGACCAATGTTAACTTATGATGCAATTGCCTGGTGGCTGAAGGCTTCTCAGCAGGCGAAGCTCTCTGGCTTACAGAGCGATCAGTTGGGCCTGGCGATCAGTTGGGCCTCAATTCCACACCGTCAGCGGCCATGGAGATCCTTCTAGATCTACCTCCTCTCCACATTTTTCTGGAGAGAGAGGCAAGATGGACTGCATATAGATTTGTGCACATTGCACATTTAATGCAACAGACTGTTGCTTGACACTGGAAGTCACAGCATTCTGGAAATGACCTCTGACTTTATGCCTCTAACTAGTAACTATGAACTGCCTTATAAAGTACTATGCCCGAGTAGAGAGGACTGGATCCTCCGGGAGAAGGAAATATTAAGAGCAGATAGTTGTTGGTTCACGGATGGATCAAAAAGATCTTCCGGTTCTGGTGCAGGTGTTTTCAGTCGCAGACCCAGGACAGAGGTATCAACCTGCCTAGGAACCTATGCGACTGTATTTCAAACGGAAAGTTACGCTATTGAATTTTGTGCGGGGAGATTGGAAGAATTCAACTTCATACACAAGTCAATAAAAATAATTTCCGTCAGTCAAGCGGCGTTGGAAGCTCTTGGCTCCTACCGAGCAACGTCTAAATTGGTAGCAAATTGCCAAAAACGACCCTCCTCGATAGGAAGACTCAACATACTGTCTGTGGTCTGAGTTCCTGGCCATACTGGCCTGGACGGTAATGAGGCTGCTGACTCCCTTACAAAGGAGGGTGCTACAAGC
The DNA here is from genome assembly GCA_015342145.1 of Leptinotarsa rubiginosa. NCBI lineage: Eukaryota > Metazoa > Arthropoda > Insecta > Coleoptera > Chrysomelidae > Leptinotarsa > Leptinotarsa rubiginosa. The sequence continues at coordinate 13,656 of WOGL01000413.1, read as the reverse complement.
AGCTTCATCGAACCAGAACCTGTCGTTGGCATTGCTTTAGGCATTGCCAAACAAAGATTAAACACCTGGGTGGCAAGAAGATTTATGGACTTTCGGCAGAATCTCCCAGGATTGGCTCACTCCAAGGCGTTTATTCATCCTTCGAAGCTTGATACCAAACAGTTGTTGGACTATACTAAGGATGAACTACGATATCTAACAGGCCTTCTTACAGGACACAGTCATTTGAATCATCATATGCAGATACTCCGACGACAGTGTGTGTCGCCTCTGTTTGGAAAATGATGAAACAGCAGAGCACATACTTTGTGCCTGCGCCGCTGGGGACCGAATCAGGTTTTAGAGTTCGGTAGAGCCGTACTCTTACCATCTGACCTGAAAGACCACTCACCATACAAATTAATCGGCTTCGTTAAGAAGCTGGGTTTATTTGGTCGAGTTTGAATAGGTTTGAGCCGCAATAAACCCTTGCGGATTGCGGTGGAGGGTCGAATAGTCCCACTCACTTTGGACCTAACCTAACCTAATGTTCAGTCAGTAAAATAATATTAGGGTGTTTAGGCTTCCTAGAAATATATCTGGCTTGTCTAACTTATTTCTAATATATTGTGTATTCAATAGCGTGACCGTAAGGTCATTTGTCGACTCTCCTGAAAAAATATTTTAGGTAATTCTTTCTCTCTAACACAGTTTATTGATTGACTTGTTTCAATTTTTATCTCAATATTTTTTTTAATGCTTTGCATGAAAACCATTTTCCAGTTGCGTTCAAAGTTTGTTCTCCTATGTAATTGCTTTTTCTCAAAATATTATTGCAGTGAAATAAACAATCACCCAAACTAGCCATATGTGCTGCTTCAAACATATCAAGATTAATTTTGTACTGGTATGGATACTGTACTGGTAAATGGATCCTGAAAATCATCCTTGGAAGAAGAGCTACATATTCCAGTGAAAAAGTATTTAAAGAGGCCAATGTATTTGAAGTAAGGCAGGCTTACTGCATCAACTTATTAGTCAATGTGAAAAACAATAAAATACAACTTGAATCTCAAAAACTTTTTGAAATTACTATGGATCTTCATCAAGTAACGGCCAAATCAATCAGAAAAAAAAACAACTTGAATCTATCGATCACAATTATTGTACCAGGAACAAACAAAACAAACCTAGATTGTTAAAAGGAATTGGACAACGATGTTCAAATTACCTCGGACCTCGCTTACATAATATGCTACCAGAGTTTATAAAAAAAATAAATAGTTCTATTATGTACAAAATACTTATAAAAAACTTGTATTCTGCGTTCCGAAAGGACATTGTTTCGTGGTTTTATCAACCAAACTTTCAAAAAGTGATTATTGTTAAAACTTCAATTGTTTGTATATAGCATGCATATACACAAAGCTGACAACAAACAATATGAGACAATACCCGAATATGACAAAGTACAAGTATGATGTACCTACCTACACCTCTATTATTACAAACACATCTACTGCAAACAACACTCACCCTAAATATGGTATTTACTATAAGTATCAAAAGGAGAAAATTAATAAAATATAAATAATTATTTACTATTTTATTTATACATTCACTAGTTGTGATTTCTCTTAACAGGATTATGACATTATTAACATCAATGCTCCAATTTGGTAAAATGTTTTCATCAATATTCAATTTTTAATTGTAAAACTCAAATTACTTGTATCGTCTTTTTTTTTTATTTCTTTTCTATTGCATTTCATTTTAGCGTCCTGATGAAGTCTCTATTCAGAATCAGAATTGAAAATATATTCAATTTTAGACGTCTATTTAGTGGCAACAAGTATATGTATAACCAGACTTTAGTCTGCCAAACTTGTACATATATGTCAAAATTTCATGTTATACACATAAAAACAAAAACAATTTTCTTTACCACAGTGACATTCATAATTATCGAACTAGGTTTGGCAGCAATTTCAATATACCTCAAATTCACCTCTCAAACAGTTGAATGCTAACGATTGTATTTAAACACGAACTCTTGTTGGGATGATAGCTTGCACTCAGTACATCGAAGAGGAAAAGCCTTACAAACTTGATTTTAATTATATATAGTGAAAAAAATCAAGTTTTGATATGGATTTTCAATAAGTACCGGATGATGATCCCCTACCACGTAGTAACGACTACATCCATCAATTTTGATTCTAATTGATGATGTTATGACATTCTTTACATATTGCTTATTGAAAAGATTCTATGGTTTCAATTCTTTTATACTACACAAATAGTGTTTTCACAACTAATACACCATAGGCGTTTCATATTTCAAAGTAAGAAATTTTTATATTGTAATTATAAATTTCGTAAATGAATTGGCAACGGCTCTGTCTAATGTTCTTGCATAGTGGAATATTTAAATTGCCAGATATCGAAGTTGAAAAATGGAATTAAATATAATGTTTGTGAGGAATAAATAATCAATAAAGTGCCAAAGAATTCACCCAAAGTCAGAACTACTTTTCAGTGAATTTTTTATATTCAAACAATTCTCCGTTAAAAAATCAAGTTTTTCTGAATACTAGCCACATTGTTTTGTTTTCATTAGTATGGCAACTTATATTGAATGCACAATATATGTACTTGTAAAACACTATTTGGAACCTTTGTGTAGTAATGAATATTACTGGAGTTTTATCCCAACATCAAACCATTATTTTCAACACCTTGACACGTTTTTCAATCACCAAGTGATCATCTCCAAGAGGAAGAGGAAATTCAATCTTCCTCTTGAAGATGATCACTTGGTGATTGAAACACGTGTCAATGTGTTAAAAATAATGGTTTGGTGTTGGCATAAAACTCCAGTAATATTCTAAATAAATGTCTTCATATTTTTTGAGAATTTTTTTCCTCTGAATATTTTGGTCCTATCTATTAATGTTTAATACCTCATTCATATTCAAATCAGTTTCCAACAAAAAGTATTTCTTAAATTGAATGTAATTGTAACAAGTTTCACTAACTGATTGAATTAGTTCTTCCTCACCATTTTTGTGTGATTAGTGTTTTAGTTTGAACTGTTTTTTTTATTGCATGAAAAGCACCTGACTTGTCCAATTCCTCTAATTCTCTTCCAAGACTCACATTTCTGTGCCTTTGTGGCATTGCTTGCAGATGAGTGTTCATGTCTTCTAAATAAAAGGTGTCCGGTGAGTAGTCCCATATTCATTCTGAGCTCCCTAATGTTTTGAAGAAGTTCTTCAATTCTTTCCCAGATGATCTCATTATGAAGTTAATCCTGTGTTGTGTTCCTAAGTATAATTTCCTTGCATTGTGTTTGTTACTCCCATTGGTGAGTCAACTCCAAACCGTCACTTTTGTTTTGTTTGTTGACACCTTATTATGGAAATATTCATAGTACCACTAGAATTTTTTCAGGCAAAATAATTTTCATAATTGATTTTCATTCAATATTCCTTTTTTTTACAGCAAAGAGGTACTGCAGAATGCTTGACGATGAAAAGGGACATGTCATCCTGAAAGATCTCATATTCCACAAATTTTCACATCCAGAAATAAAAAAAATTTGTTCTCTCATATTGGAAACACTGGATGTAAATGTATAAAAAGTCATTATATTTTAGAAAAAACACCATTTGCCAATATGACCCTATTGTGATCGGTATTTGATAGGATTTTTGAACATTTTATTTTAATATGATTTATTTTTAATGCAGCTTTAAATACTTTTTATCAAGTCTGAATATATGAATTATATTGTGTAATAGAATTTTGTTATGTTTTAGAATATTTATTCTTGTGGACTTTGTAAATCAACTATATGTACAGAAAATGTTTAATTGTTAGATTATTGTAAATAAATCAGGTCATTTATATACTAGTCAGAATAAATTGTTGAAAAAACACAAATATATTACATTCCGGCAAGAATAGAGTCGCAACTAAAAAACAAGAAAAATATTGTTCTCTATAACTCAAGAACAAGCAATTACTGCAGCATATACTTTTATTATTGATGAATTTAGAGTTACCTACTTACTTAATACATTTTGAATGCTCTTATATTTTTTCAAAACTGGAAAATCATGATTCAGCAATTATACATTATTCTTGTCGGGGTGCGTTATGTAGACTGCTGATACTTTTTTCTATTTTACCCTAGTTGATGTGGATATAGAAGTCAATTATTTATTTTTCTGAATATGAATGTCTAGTTTATGTAATTAAAGATTAAGAATCAATACAAGTAAAAAGTTGAAAAAAAAATTAATTGGTTGTTACACTAATAAATAATAAAACTAGAATACATTTCTCTTAGGCGATTTTCTAATGCGAATGGTAGATGGTTAAACTTTTGATTTTTTTAATAGATAATTGAATAACTATGGTCTAGGGACAAAAAACAATTTTGATTAAAAACCAAACAGATATCACTATTCAGATTTTGTTAGAGGCAAAACCACGACAATCACTAGGATTTTTACAAACATTTTTGGATGTGTTTTTCTCTCACCGATTGAAATCTTATGCTCCAAAAGAAAATAAATTGAAGATAAGATTGTAAGTAGTTAGTAAGCCTTTCTATCCAGAATGTAGGTCCTGCCACATTTTGCACTTCATAATTCCAACAAACCTAAAAAAAATCAAAGAAGATAGATCGACTCATTTGGTCACCACTAAAGTTTTATAAGATTCAGTATATAAATCCATCTTACCGGACTAGTCACAGATAAAGATATACAGGGTGGAGCCCCCCCATACGAGACGGTCCCTGTAAATCAAACCATTAATTTTTTCAGGAATTTCTCCATTTCATTATATGTATATTGATTAAGGCTGCAGAAGGAAATTATTTTGGACTTTACAGGGTGTCTCAAAAAAGTGTGACATATCACTTAAAATTGTTTTTTTTTTTCAAATGGAATACCCTGTTTTTCATTACACTTTTGAATAGGTCAGGAAAAAATAATATGATTTCCTATGTACCTAACTATAACCGCTCTCGAGTTATTGATTTTTTAATGAAAATGCTAGGTGCAATTGGAAAGTAAATACCGAAATGTATAGAAATCATCCCTTCGAATTCTGACCAAGCTTATATTTCCATATGTCCTAAGTCGAAAAGAAAATATTGCATCACTCCCACCTTTTTTTCGGTAATGTTGGTAATAAAGAAAGGTCTAGAATTGGATGAATCCTCAATACTGGGTAAAATCCTATAACTGAATTTTGAAGTACTTATCCTCAACCAATTGAGCTGAAATTTTGCATATAAGTTTTTTTTTGTACCAACGCCATCGACTACTCCGGTAGTCAATGCTGATAACTCCTAGAGTCACTTAGAAAGCACTTCAAGTAGATAAATTCTCTCGAGAAAAATATCTGGTCGAGGTGGGGATAGAACTCACGATCTTTCGATCGTGGGTCGGACTCACTATCACCACCAATTCACCGCTGCATACACAGTTTGGATAACAATGTATGATTAGCTAAGTGACGCCATTCTACACGAAATATGACTAACTAGTGAGTATTAAATGAAAGGGTTTGCTGAAATAAAGAATGCGAAAAAGTAATGACTTCACTTTAAATCTTACATGGCGGACCAGTTTTTTATGCACCCCCATAATATGGGTATCAAATGAGTTTGCTGGATATCCATGGTTAACCATAACTTACTACTCTACATTGATTTTCTGAATGGGAAAGGCTTTTTTGGAAAAAGTGACACTTATTTGGATTTTTTGAAGAGGGCACCATTCCAGTAATGGTCTTCACAAAGAAGGTGAACCTTACTATACCTTACTATAGTTTTTTCAACTATATAATCTATGTTTAGATGCTTATTACTGCATTATGTTCAGGCAAGTTACTATGAATTACATCACACACTTCACCTCAATATTACAATTTACAAAAGTATCATATTAATGTGGAGTTATATTTAATATGTGCATGATTTAAAAGAGATTTCATAATTTTAGAGTAGGTATCTACGTTTTTCTCCATTAAAACTGATAACCAGATCCACTGCTGAGACAGATCACTTGAGCATTCATTATACTTTGAGATTAGCTAATCTAATTTATCTAAAAATATGTCTTGAATTGATATACATACATTATAAACATTGAATGGAGACGTGAAGCTTATACATATCTGCATATTAATGAGCCGCCCCGGCTCCGCACAGGTGCAATGCTGATACTAAATATAAATTCACCCACCGGAAATTTAAGGGCATGGAAAAACAGTGATGCACGCGCCTTTTTTCCTCGTGGCTGGCGGCCCAATTGGAATATTTAAAAATCCTTTCTTAGTGCGCATCGTAAGACCTAAGAAGCACATATATACCAAATTTTAGGACTTACCAGTACGGAGAAACACATATGAATGAGTGAGTATTAAGTGAGTGACTTTCGCATTTATAAATATAGAAGATTTGTGATATTAGCAGTACAATAAACACTGCATAATTTTCTATATAAAATGAAGAACATTATTGCTGTGAAAGAACTTACAGAATTGATAGAAAATATTTATTATTGGTTTCAGTCTCTGTTATACACTTTCTGAATCTTAGTAAAATTTTGAAAAGTTATCTCAGGAAATTACCAAAAGTATCAAAATTTTGTCTTATGACATTTCATGCTGTAAGTATACCTAAGCATGATCTACACATCCATGTATGGAGTTACTTATTTTCAAATTGATTACTTCCTTCCTTTCTTCGGAAGATTTCCACATTTTTTTGTATTAAGATGGATTAGTAGAAAGCCAAAAATTTTCTTTCCCAAAAAGTATAAGCCATTCCACTGAATCGAATCTTTATGAAGCTTACACACTGATGCAATGAAACTAACACGACCAACTCAAGCAACCAATTGCATCAGTCATGATCAGCCTGACCCATAAGGATTTCGTAGAAGCATTCACACTTGCGCAATACGACTGATGCAACCATATGACTAGTTGTATGCGACTGGACATGCTGGTTGCACTGTGATCAGTTACATTGGTTTTTGTATGTATTGTCATTATTTTTTTTTATTTCAAAGCAAAATGAACGATGTAATGGCAGGAGTAATATCAGCTAGTTCTACGAAGGTTGTTGGGCTCATCCTAAACATAGATTTAAATTTAACTGGTTTATGGAGTTCCCTTGCAGCTACAAACATTCTTCGTTCAAATTTTTTTACGAAATACAGGTGCACCCAGAAACGTCTTTCCTTTCTCCTACGAGAATACCAAAAAATGATAAAATCCTCACCTTCCAACGATTCCGTTTCGACTCGAAACAAACGTTTGTTTCATGTCGTTTTGTGTTGGTGTTGTCTCGGAAATTTTGGTTGTTTGCAATGTTTTTTATTTTTTTTAAATATGTATCTAATATGTCTGATGGTTTTTAAAATAGTAATATTATCAACATAAAACTACTTTTCGAGCCCTGAAGAAGAATTTAATTAAAATCGAAACGTCGCCAAGAAAACAATTGGTTTTTTTTAAAGAAAATATTGATCCTGTTACCCAACCAACCTTTTTTCAGAAATTTTTATTGTCTTCTCAATTAATAAAATCCTTTTCAATTTTTTTTTCAAAAATTCAACCCAAATATATATTGAATAGTCTCTAATTTTTCACTACATATTTGTTTCATGTTGGTTTACCTAACAACAAGGATGGAGTAATTGAGAACTTTCCCCTCTTTTGGTTCAAGGTATCGTGAAGTCAGATATCTACATTCATAATGTGATATTGATATTTCAGGACTGGGTAATCAATAGTTCAAATTGTCAATTATAGATATTCGACAGTTCGAATTGTCGATTGAGAGTAAAAATTGACAAATTTGAGATTCCAATATTCAGAAAAACTCTCCTGTTACGGGCGACCTGAAACTCAGAAAAAATATGTTTATGTTTAAAATACGTTTCTCCGTTAACCAGCTGTCGCACCCCTACGAACGACAACCCTCAAAAGTCGAAACTTGTTCGAGCTAAGGACTAATGAGGTCTTACGTGTGATTCCTAACACGGGTTGGATGATAGCAAGTGAAAATCGATCTTTCAGCCTGCGGCTTGAACCACCGACCAACACGGCGGTCAATTGTGAGTGAACAAAGCACCCACGTCGAACCGACCGGCTACCGAAAGATATTTTACCGTGAAACAGTGTAATGAATATGTTGGGAAAGCTGCATACAAAAAAATTAAATATAGTTTAAAAAACTAAGAAACACGCTTTTATAACATATGGAACTAAAAAGTAAAAAATAAATATAGTTTTAAAAAACACGCTTTTAAAGAACATCGAACTAAAAAGTTAAAAATATTTTTTTAAATAAACTTAAAACAATAACGAACGAAAAATACTAGTATTATTGTGAAAAAAGCGACGGGCGCTTGATATAAAAAAATATGGCACAAAGCGCCCACGCTTTTTTCTTTTTGCCACAATTTCTGATACTTGAAGATTAAAATTAATTTCGCTATCAAATTTAACTCCCAGATCGCGAATAAATGTTTCTCTTTTAAGAGCTATATTATTCAATGTATATTCTAGGAATATTGGTTTTCTAATTTCAGTTTTAATTGATTTCAACTTGTGCTTGGTTTGAAAAACTACTGTACTTTTGGTTGAAGGAAATATTGAATATTTTTAGTTATTACTCTAACCGAAGTGTGAAAATAACTGATATACATGTTTACATACATTGAAATTCAAATATAGTGAATTTCAAATGAAATATATTCATTTCATTTTCAAATCTAATGTTTAATTATCGTGTCAATATAATGCAAATTACTTAATGATGAAATAAATAAATTTGAAACCTAACTTCTTCAGAATTGAAGTAATTATGTTGACTATCAATAATACTTCGAGGGGCGTAACCACCTCAATTATTCAATATTAGTTCAACTAATATGGATGATATCGAACCATTATTAAAATACACGTCATATGTCTTTTATATACTACCTAATGTTCACGCAATAGTAATTATGAAATTTCAAATAGATTTGCTGGATTTTTTTGTGCATATCCTGTTTCGAAAGTGATAGTTGTGCAATATCTTCAATACTCTTCTCGTCGCGCGTTTTATCAACAAAACTAAGATTTCAGTTTTCTTTATCTTTTGAAGACGTCAACTTGGTTGGTGAAATGTGCGTCGAAAAGACTATTGCAGTTCTGGTGTTTGGGAAAAGTGCTTATTTTGAATTGATTCTACGTCAGAGGTTCCAGTTTTATCTCTTATCAATCAATCAAAATCCATCATTGCTCAATGGATACATTTTATCTGTATATTATCTGCAAATTTCATTGTATGCTCTACATATAACGTGTGTACATTGTAGTTATTTTGTTTCATTCTTTCATTGGAAGTTTCCCACATTTTTGGTAAATAATGGAGAAGTAGAAAGCCAAACGACTTTTTCTCATTTAAATATTCTTCATCAAATGAAAGCAACATGAAAAAATCGGTATTATGAATGTATGCAATTATATATTCATTTATTTTTTCAATTGAAATATGTATAACGTGTATTTTTCAGTTTTAAGTCAGTGTTAGTACACATAATTTCGAGAAAACCAGTGAACCTATATGGATGTTGTTTAAAAATTGAATGAATGTTGTTTCAAGCCATTCCATCTATTATTCAAAAAGTTATTTTATGCAGACATTTTATTTATTTCAATTTTTAATATTTTTGGTAATGGCAATTGGTAATGACTGGAAATAATATTTTGAACATTCCAAATTTTTATAAATTGCGTTCCCCATATTTAAATTTCACTATCATACTAGCGGTCCATAAGTTTCACATAAGAATCACATAGTGATTCAAATCAAATCATTTATTATTTATAAGACTTGCAATACACGTATTGAATTTGTCAATATACCTATACTATATACTATACTAATACAATAGTTACATATTTTGAACAATTACAAACACAGCACATGGACAGGACATAGAATTGAAAGATGAAATGAAAGATATAATAGAAGACGCAAATACATTACAGTTTCTCGAATACAATCAAAGTGGACTGGAATATGGAGCTGATTATCAAAATATTACTCAAGGGAATAATAGCTTTTTCCTTCCAGTAATTTCTCACATTACATTAGCCAGTAAACAGAGCTTTAACGTAATAATTATGTCATTGAATTATAATGTAATTCAAGCGTAAACGCTTGAGAAAGCTTAGGAAGTTTAATCTTCCTCTTCAAGATGATCACTTGGTTGTCGAAACACGTGTCGTAGTGTTAAAATAACGGTTTGGTGTTGGAATAAAACTCCAGTAATATTCATTACAATGGTGATTATCTGTAGTGATAGAGGTATCAATGACAATCTAGACATAATATATCACTCGCGACTCTGTCAAAACTGAGATTGGTAGGTTTGACTGAAACCATCCTCTGAATTCTAGAAATATTCTTTTACAATTTTCGGTTTTTGTCGCCGGAAGCAAAACCTAAAGTCCCAAAATCTTTTGTACATCAAAGCAATAAAATGTTGGTACAGAAATTACTATACTATGTAGATTTGTTTCTTCTCCACCTAGATTTCTGACATGAATATCTCTGTATAGATTATTTTCTTGAACAGCGGAGTAATACATTATTTTCGAAAGGCTGTTCCATAGGTGTACATAATTGAGTCGGTTAAAAAGTGAAAAATGTGGTATTTATTTCGAACATTCGATATCTTTGTATGATTTGATATGATAAATCTCAAAAGACTCCTCATGATTGTATGTATTCGATGAGTCACAAAAATATGGAACTGTCGCATTTTCAATCAATATTTTATTTTTTTAACTGAACAACCAAACTTGTTTTTACTCTTGAATTTCTATTGAAGGTCTTGATACTTTCTATGAAAAGCACCTTTAAATGTATAGCTGCACAGCTTACCTGATTAAATCAGACTTACACTAGAATCACTAGATATTTTCAATTTTCACTAGGAAAGATGATGACGTCATGATCCGATCCGATCTTATAGTGCTTCAATAGGTACTTTATTACCTGAAGGATATGAACTAATGATGAATCCCAGTGTTGTTATTAGTGAATTCTACTTAGTACATGAATTGAAATGGCTACTACAGTAAAACGAATGACCAAATGTGCTTTTTCTTTCAACCAGAAGAGTATTATTCTTAATGTATCTATATGACACTTTCCTACACCAATCCTTCGTATACCGTTGTTACTCTAGTGAAAATGTGTTCGCAGTTAACGAGAGTTTTGAAATCATCGATATATAAATTCAAAAGTGAGAGAAAAAATGAAGCTGTGGAATCACCAAAACTTTGAATGTCACTGGAGTTTTTTCCCAACACCAAACCGTTATTTTAACACCTCGATACGTGTTGCGATCACCAACTGATCATCTTCAAGAGGAAGATCAGTTTGATTTTCCTCTTGAAGATGATCACTTGGTGATCGAAACACGTGTCGAGATGTTAAAATAACGGTTTGGTGTTGGGAAAAACTCCAGTAATATTCATTACTACACCAAAGGTTCCAAACAGTGCATCACAAGTACCAAAACTATCTTAAGGAAAAAACTACCTGTTGATGAAAACTATGAACGTGCACTAAGACCATTTAAAGAAAGAAACACCGACCCCGACAATATAATGGGGGTTTTGAACGAAGACCAAAGTATATCTCCAATGATCCGCAGAAATTTCAGCTAGGAAAAACAAACAAGAAGAGTTCTCAATGAAAAATAACGAAATTATTTGCTAGAGGAGACATTAGCTAATGCAGGTAGGAGAGTTTCGACATGAGAATAGAAAAATTCAACGAAGGATATAGCGTTGGAAAGATGTGGCAAGACAAAAACTTTACCTCACCTCTAGCATTTTTAGAAGGCTGACCTAGCGGGTTAAAATCGCATTTTGGAAAAGAAAAACGACTGATTGTTACCCACATTGGATGTGTTGATTGTTTTTCTGAGAGCAGTTTATTGATATTTGATTCAAAGAATACTGGCGCTTTCCATAAAGACATGAACAGCGATGTGTTTGACGAGCAAATATTAGATCTCATTCTACCTAACTCTGATTGTGACGGATATTTCAAGTTAATATTCCAGAAAAGTTCAAAGAATACCAACTATTGCATGTAGAAAAGCGAATAAAATAGAAGTATGGTTAAAAAACTATTGTCTTTAGCTCGTTTCACGGAATATGTAGTCGAACAGGATGGCACAGACACTTAGTATAATTCTGCGTCGGCCTCATTATAATTGAGAACTTGTTCCTATTGGACTCGTTTGGGCTTGAGAGAGGTTTTGTTGTAAGAAGAAACACGACATTTGAAATAAACTTGTCAAAATACTCTTCAAAAAGTTCTTGAAATATGTCGATACCGAAAAATGGCTAAAATCTCATAAAAGACAAAAAAAACATATGGAAATGAGAGCATTAAGTTGAGGAAATTGATGATAACACATCATAATTTTTGCTTATACCTACCTTGAATAATAATACCTATGTATTATCATGTGAATATTCTGAATCAAAATGTAATAACAATATCAATTGTATATAAATAAATAAATAAACATAATTATCGGTTTTTACAACTTCATAATAATTTTTGTTTGCCACCCGTTTGCCGTACAAATATAGAGTGAACCCGGTAACTTATTACAAACCCACCTATACCAGCTTTGATAAATCATAACGAAAACAGAAAATTTTGTTTCAGCGCTCTGCAGCGTTTTGCATTCAAAGTGAGCATTTAATCCTTTTTTGTATTAGGAAACAGAGTAATAGCATCCCAGTTCTGTTGAAACATAGAAGGGTTCACACTGCACTGAAATGAGATAGAACAACCTTACAAGAACACACATTAAACTTTTTATTATCAACTTCCTATGAATTAGATAAAGAAGTGAACACTAATAAGATAACTGTATAGGACAATTTTCGGCAAAATTTTTAAAATTAGAAAATCGAAGTGATTATACTTATTGTCCACTCTATAACATGTCTACATGTTTAGTCATTTCAATTCCTTGGGAATGTTTGAATTCTTTTATTTGAAAGTGTGCTCTTCAACGAATAAATTAGGTTAATCAAAGGCCAGCTGCAACATAGATATGAAGATATGACTGGCTTGAAAAAAAATTATTATGAACCGTTTATTATCACTGATTTGGTCTTTAGCTAGAGAGTATAGATAACTAGATATTTTTCAGTATCTTCAAAAATGTACTCATTACATTACATTACATCATGCATGTCATCCATAATCCAGATAAGCTATAAAAAGTCGAGTGACAGTTTGAAATTGATTGACAATGTTTTTTGTTGAATGTTACAAATTCGGACTTCCATTGTCGAGTTGAAATTATTGAATATAATATTTCAACGTTTCATTAATTAAATCATCTAAAGGAACAATTCGTCCAGGATAGTCTCAACTCCCTACGCTGTAGGTTAATGGACTGACACCTATCATATATGATGGAATCGGCCGATACTTGATGAAAATCCATAACTAACGTTATCTAAAACACTTTATTGTGAGATTTTCACTAGACTGTTTTACAAAAACGCAACACGTGTTTCGCCATACAATGGCTTCATCTGGCGTGTCTTCTA
>WOGL01000412.1:5000-15082 GCA_015342145.1 Leptinotarsa rubiginosa | reverse complement strand
GGTACTCTGCCCGATATCTTCCCGATTGAAGGCGACCATGAAGCCCTGACGAGTAGGAGGGTCGCGGCGGTGAGCGCAGAAGGGCTGGCCGTGAGGCCGTCTGGAGCCGCCGTCGGTGCAGATCTTGGTGGTAGTAGCAAATACTCCAGCGAGGTCCTGGAGGACTGACGTGGAGAAGGGTTTCGTGTGAACAGCCGTTGCACACGAGTCAGTCGATCCTAAGCCCTAGGCGAAAGCCGATGTTGATGTGGTGTAAGTTTATATAATAAAATTTATTATAAAATAAATGTTCACACCCGTCGGGCGAAAGGGAATCCGGTTCCTATTCCGGAACCCGGCAGCGGAACCGTCAAAAAGTCGGGCCCTCGCAAGAGAGTTCGTCGGGGCAACCCAAAAGGACCCGGAGACGCCGTCGGGAGATCCGGGAAGAGTTTTCTTTTCTGCATAAGCGTTCGAGTTCCATGGAATCCTCTAGCAGGGAGATATGGTTTGGAACGCGAAGAGCACCGCAGTTGCAGCGGTGTCCGGATCTTCCCCTCGGACCTTGAAAATCCGGGAGAGGGCCACGTGGAGGCGTCGCGCCGGTTCGTACCCATATCCGCAGCAGGTCTCCAAGGTGAAGAGCCTCTAGTCGATAGAATAATGTAGGTAAGGGAAGTCGGCAAATTGGATCCGTAACTTCGGGATAAGGATTGGCTCTGAGGATCGGGGCGTGTCGGGCTTGGCGAGGAAGCGGGTCGCGGCTGACGTGCCGGGCCTGTGCGAGGTGAAGTGTCATCGCTTCACGGCGTTGATTACGGATCCGAGTTCGGTCCCGTGCCTTGGCCTCCCGCGGAACCGTCTTGCTGCGAGGCCCCGGTGTCGCCCGCAAGGGAGACCCGGGTGTCCTCTTCGGCCGCCATTCAACGATCAGCTCAGAACTGGCACGGACCGGGGGAATCCGACTGTCTAATTAAAACAAAGCATTGCGATGGCCCCAGCGGGTGATGACGCAATGTGATTTCTGCCCAGTGCTCTGAATGTCAACGTGAAGAAATTCAAGCAAGCGCGGGTAAACGGCGGGAGTAACTATGACTCTCGGTACTAAGTACCCCGGGGGTACTTGGACTGTCTAATAAGAATGCCTCGTCATCTCATTAGTGGCGTTGGGCGCTCAAGATAGTCTAGTACTCGTAAGGCCGGGAGGGATGGTACTGTAGTTCGGGGAGGCAGCTTCAGAGCAACCAAGCCGGCTACGTACAAGAGCCTTCAAGGCCAGGAAAAAGCTCCAAAGAGACCAGGCGTGTTAACCCAGGAACCAACCGAGCGATGCTTCTATAAGCAGACTCAAGCGGGACCCGGTGTGTAAGACCAAGAGAACTGCGGAGCCGGATCCTCAGTTGAAGGTGGCGAAGCGGGATTCCCTGAGGCAGTTGCGGAAGGTACCCGCCTAGCAAAAGTCTCTTCTAGGCAAGTCGACTGGCACCTCCCCGTGGTACTCCGTGGTAACTCTCTCTTCTGCTTGCAGACTAGAGTAGGCTAACGCCAGCGGCGAAGAGGCATGCTGACCAAAACCCGAAAACCAGGGCAGAGGCAAGGCACAAATTGAACTAGTCAGCAGAGCCTCTATAAAAATGATAGTGATGGCAGGCGTGGCACCCTGACCATATAAGCCTCAAGTACTGAAAAGCCTGCAATCAGGTTTAGCAATGGCGAATTGGCAACTCGACCACATAAGAACTAAAATCTGAAACAAAGCGATTTCAGTGGGTGGCAAAAGTTCCCTTGGAAAAGAGGAACATGCTGTGAAGTCAGAAATTAAATAATAGCCAGAAACACCGAAACTGGCAAAATAGGGGCAAAACAGGGTAATACGGCGGAAGCAACAAGATTCTCGTACGGGGGAGTCTAGTTCGAGCTTTCGGGGCAGACCACACGGCGTATACCCTAAAAAGTTGACGGCAACCACCCGATCCCAGAACTGGGCAAAGGGCGTTGACCGGCTCCATAAGATGTGTGGTAGAGGTGGCTCGAGCGAGCCCTCGACGATTACTCATCAAACGATGGGGAGGGAACTCTCCAAACATGAGTACCGGTGAAAATGAAACTCTCCAAAGAGTGGCCAATGACCCGTCATCTCATTAGTGACGATTTGGCTAGCTCGGAGAGTTTTGCACTTAAAAAGCCGGGATTGATGACGCTTTGCGGTTCGGTTGCTTGCAAGAGCACCGAACCGCTTTTGCGTTAATCAAAACAGAAAGCCAAAGCAGAACTGGCAAAGAAGGGTAAACGGCGGAAGCAACCAGACTCTCGTAAGGGTGAGCTAGGTTAAGCTACCGGTGCAGACCACACGGCGTCTACCCAAAAGCTACCGGCTGACCACCCGATCCCAGAACTGGGTAAAGGGCGTCAACCGGCAGCACAAGATGTGTGGTAGAGGTGGCTCGAGCGAGCCCTCGACGATCACTCATTAAACGGTGGAAAGGGAACTTTTCAGACATGAGTACCGGGGTAGCTAAGTTTCTCTAAAAAGGCAGCCATAAGACTCGTCATCTCATTAGTGACGTTGTGGTAGCCTTGAGAGACTAGTACCTGGAGTAACTATGACTCTCCGGAAAAGGTTGCCATAGGGTTGTCATCTCATTAGTGACGACATGGCAATCTAGGAAAGTCTAGCACTCGAACTGGGGAAAGATGATGCTTTAAGCGGTTCGGCTGTTCGCAAGAGCACCGGGCCGCTTTTTGCGTTAAAGCTTTCAAGAGAAGGTGGCGTTGTGGAGCGGCCCGGTGTCTTAAACGAGACGCCGGGCCGCTTTTCACGTTAAAACTTTCAAAGAAGGTGGCGAAGAAGTTCAGCTGGCGGGTGAGAGCCGTCGGCGGTCTCTTCGTTAAAGTCTCTCCCTGGTAATGTCGTTTGGTACCCCAACGGGGGATCGTTAGGGGAATATTCGCCGCTAAGAAGCAGTGTGAATAGACAATACCAAACGGCAAAACAACATCGACCGTGCTAGGCTCGAAAAGCCCGACCAAATTGCGACTAAGTCCTGCGGAGCAGGCAGCAGAACTGGAAGGGACATCATGAGCACGGCCAACTATATCTCGCCACAAGGTATAGGAAAAAGTGCCAACAATAATATTTGCCCCGTCGTGGCAAACTCGAACTTAAAATGTGCACGGACATTGACGGTGGCAGGAGTGCTAGCCGTAAGGCGCACCCAGAGGTCTGCCGTGCGAAGACCCGAAACCCTGGGCAGAGGTAAAGCAAATTGAACTACTCGGCAGAAACCTCTATAATTGCTATGGCAAGGTAGTACGATAAAAAGGAAGACTTGGCCATCATTGCCTCCAAATCCGAAATGTATTAAATGCATTTGATACGGAAGGTGGCGTAGAGGCACCTTGCGACTAGGAGCCACGCTTTGAAGTCTTGAACTAGCCAGGAACACCGAGTCTGGCACCTATCGTTGGCGATGCTGGTTGACGATGGAGATGGCTAAACAACTAGAGCCATACAAGCAAAAAACGTTGTGCATAATGGTGATGGATACGCTCGAGAGAAATAGTCCGGGTTTATCCCCCCAATCGGATTACCCGGGGGGGGACTCTACAGCGGTTATCGTTGGGGCGCAGTCGGCAAATAACACCAATACGCTGACCATCGAGTGTGATCCTCCCAGGGATGTGGCCCAAACATCGGAGGCCATGCCCACAACTCCCACAAATGTCAACGAGAGAATAACTCTCTTATTCCCGGTGGAGGGCCAATATGACTGCATAACATGCAGGCATTCGGGAGGAATTAAATTCCTCCAAAACGCCAAGCAAGTAGAGCAGCATATGGATACCGAACACCCAACCTTTAAATTTGTCTGGAGATGCCGAGGCTGCCACAAGGAGTTTAAGAACTGGCAAGGCGTTAATATTCACCAGCATTACTGTAGTGGAATAGTCCCAGTGGAACAAGGGGATTTTCCCTGCGCCAGTTGCCCAAGGATATTCGCTGCCCAAAGGGGGCTCGCGACTCATGAGAGGCACGTGCACCCTGAAGTCCGCAACCAAGCTAGACTTGAATCGGCTGAGCCTAGAGCTCCTAAGCCGAGAAAAGTGCTTGAGGGCGGCTGGACACCGGAGGAAATTGAGCTTCTGGAGGAGCTGGAGGTCCGCTACAGCGATGAGAGATATATTAATAAAGCCTTAGAGCCACACTTTCCCGGCAAAACCAACAAGCAAATCAGTTCAAAAAGAGCTGATTTGCGGCGCAGACAAGTAAGGAGGGAAGAGGCGGTAAATCCAAGGGAGCCCACCCTCCACGAATCTACGGGTGACGAAGGGGCAACCTCGGATTCGGAGTCTGACTCTGAATCAGAGGAAAATATCTCGAACTCTACAAACAATACCGATGATGACTTTAACACTAATTGCGACAATGGGATATTTAAGATATTCCAGCCGGTGCCTGAAATACTTGCCGGAGAAGAGGATGAGGTGACTTGGAGGAGAACACTGGCCACCTCGGTGGTTAGCAGTTACCACAAGTTGAAGGATAAGCTGAAAGGTAGGGAGTATCCGGAACTTGCCCTGCGATTGGTAACAATCGCAGAAAGCATAGCGAAAGACCCAGCCCGCATACCCGAAACTTGTCCGGAAAGCCTCGAGCAGGCAGTTGAAAAACTAACTGACCTCGTGTCCAGAGAAAAGCCAGCCAATCGGCAGGGAATTCCTGGAAAGAACCAAAAGGAGGGTAAACGAGCTTCTAGCAATAGAAGGACAAACCGAAGAAAGCGCAACTTTGAAAGAGTGCAGCACCTTGCCGAGAAAGATATGAAGCGTCTTGCGGATCTGATCGTCAAGGATGAGTTGCACGAACTCGAACAGCCCAGAACCTCCCTACCCAAAACGGAGGACATAGAGTCGCTTTACAGCACTCTATGGAGTAATAGGGAACAAACAACGTTCCCGGGCAGTTGGAGGAGAAAAGTTGAGGCGCTGAGGGGAGTCACAGTGATCCCACCGATTGAGATCGCAAAAATCCGTGCAAGATATAGAAGGCTAAAAGCTAAGACCGCTGCCGGTCCCGATGGAGTGGAAAAGTCGGATATCTCCGAAAACGCCCTGACCATCATGACCCTACTGTTTAACTGTTGCCTTGCCGCAGGCTACTACCCGAAGAGCTGGAAAATAAACCGGACGGCGCTCATACCTAAATGTGGAAAGGATCCGTTGTTGATAGCCAACTGGCGACCAATAACGATCAGCTCGGTGATTAGTAGATTGTTCTCCGGAACAATCGACGAAAGCCTGCGAAAACACGTAGAGTTTAGCTACCGTCAAAAAGGTTTTACCAGTGAAGCGGGTACTGCTAACAACGTGGCCATTCTGCAAAAAGTACTAGCAGTTATGAAGAAGGAAGAAGGCGGGGTATGTTCATTATTGGACATATCCAAAGCCTTCGATACGGTACCTCACGAGGCTATCGAACCGGCCGTCACCAGGCTGGGGGTTCCTACTTACATAGCTAGTTACATCGCACGCAGTTATGAAGGTTGCAGAACAGTAATAAAGGGCTCTGATGGACACGTAGATCTAGAACTCCTACGTGGGGTGAAACAAGGGGACCCGATGTCTCCATTCCTGTTTAATGCGGTCGTGGATCCGCTGCTGACGTTCCTCGATAACCGGGGGAAAGGAATTGCCATAGACGACAAAGAAGTCTCTGTTCTGGCTTTCGCGGACGACTTGACCTTGGTCAACAAGTCCGTTAAGGAAGCCGAAGACGACATATTAACAACTGTCGATTATTTTAAGTCGTTGGGCATGAATCTTTCCATCTCCAAGTGCTGCTCGTTTAAGATCAGAGCATTGCGTAAGACTTGGACGATAGAAAACCCCGAGCTTAAGATCAGAGGTGAGGACGTCGAATATGTGGGTCCCGACAAGAGTTACCGATATCTTGGTATTGACTTTACTCCCTGGAAAGGGAGTATCTCTGGGGGCGACTCTCTCCGGAGACTAGTTGACTGTGTTAGTAGGACAGCGGGTGTAAAAACCTTAAAGCCTATGCAGAAACTGGAGTTAATCAAGAAATACCTCTATCCGAAGTATAGGTACGCGTTGTCTCTAGATGTGCCAACAAAAACGGCACTCAAACAGGCGGATGACGAGATTCGTCAAATCATCCGTAGGATTTTTCATCTAGCGGACAGCCTTACCAATTACTTCGTATATACTCGAACTCGTGACGGGGGCCTGGGTTTACCTAGGTTGGAGACTACGATACAGCTTGCTGTATTAAGAAGGCATATCTCGATGACCGAGTCGTGCGACGAAGTTGTCAGAAGAATAGCCGAGAGTCCTGACCAGGTAAATATCGCCGAAAAGGCGGCCCGAAACCTTAGAATTCAGCTACCCGAAAATATAAAAGAGTGCCAAGCCATACGGGATCGACTTCTCCAGGAGGAATTCACCAAATGGACAAGTCTTAGCTCCCAAGGTGTAGGTGCTCTATATTACCGGGATAACATCTGCTCGCACAAATGGTTGAGTCGCCGGGACTTGCTCTCGGAAAGTAGGCGGATTAATGCAATTCGTCTACGGACCAACACATTTGGAAACAGAATAATACATATAATGAACTTATGAAACAACAAAATTTAATTGACGCTCCGGGGCGACTTCATTGATTCCAGTGGCGCATTTACTTTTTCAGCTGCAGGAAAAACCTGCAGCAGCACCACATCATCCGAACATCTTGATCTGCCAATGCCTTCTCTTTTATAAAACAAAATGTAGGGTGTCTTCAGAGACTCCAATAAATTCAGAACATAGCCAGAACACTCCGTGACGGGACTATCGTCAAACTTAATTCCATCACTGCCCTCCGGGAGCAATCAGAATTTCGGAAGCGTGAAGAAAAAATTTCAAACAGGATTTCTGGCGAAAAAACCGTGAACGGAAAGTGTGGTGAATACATAAAAATAACGGAAAGTGTAGTGAAATTTTACCTCTGCTCTTCGGGAGCAAGCAGAATGTCGGAAGCGTGAAAAAATAATTTCAATCAGGATTTTTGGCGAAACAACCATGAACGGAAAGTGTGGTGAAAACATAAAACTAACGGAGAGTGTAGTGAAATTCTACCTCTGCTCTTCGGGAGCAAGCAGAATGTCGGAAGCGTGAAAAAATAATTTCAAACAGGATTTTTGGCGAAAAAACCATGAACGGAAAGTGTGGTGAAAACGGTAAATTTTCACGACACTTTCCATTATTTTCACTACACTTTCCGAAAATCCGCTCTCCGAGGACAGAGATGAAATTTCACTGCACTTTCCGTTACTTTTACATTTTCACCACACTTTCCGAAAATCGGATACCGGAGCAAGCAGAATATCGGAAGCGTGAAGAAATAATTTCAGACAGGATTTCTGGCGAAACAACCATGAACGGAAAGTGTGGTGAAAACATAAAAATAACGGAAAGTGTAGTGGAATTCTACCTCTGCTCTTCGGGAGCAAGCAGAATTTCGGAAGCGTGAAGAAAAATTTCAGACAGGATTTTTGGCGAAAAAACCAAGAACGGAAAGTGTGGTGAAAACATAAAAATAACGGAAAGTATAGTGAAATCTTACCTCTGCTCTTCGGGAGCAAGCAGAATTTCGGAAGCGTGAAAAAATAATTTCAAACAGGATTTCTGGCGAAAAAACCATGAACGGAAAGTGTGGTGAAAACGGTAAATTTTCACGACACTTTCCATTATTTTCACTACACTTTCCGAAATTCCGCTCTCCGAGGACAGAGATGAAATTTCACTGCACTTTCCGTTACTTTTACATTTTCACACCACTTTCCGAAAATCGGATACCGGAGCAAGCAGAATGTCGGAAGCGTGAAGAAAAAATTTCAGATAGAAATTATGGCGAAAACACCAAGAACGGAAAGTGTGGTGAAAACATAAAAATAACGGAAAGTGTAGTAAAATTTTACCTCAGCTCTTCGGGAGCAAGCAGAATGTCGGAAGCGTGAAGAAAAATTTCAGACAGAAATTATGGCGAAAACACCAAGAACGGAAAGTGTGGTGAAAACATAAAAATAACGGAAAGTATAGTGAAATCTTACCTCTGCTCTTCGGGAGCAAGCAGAATTTCGGAAGCGTGAAAAAATAATTTCAAACAGGATTTCTGGCGAAAAAACCATGAACGGAAAGTGTGGTGAAAACGGTAAATTTTCACGACACTTTCCATTATTTTCACTACACTTTCCGAAATTCCGCTCTCCGAGGACAGAGTTGAAATTTCACTACACTTTCCGTTACTTTTACGTTTTCACTACACTTTCCGAAAATCGGCTTCCGGATGGTAGACCGGAATTTTCACTACACTTTCCGAAATTCCGCTCTCCGAGGACAGAGTTGAAATTTCACTACACTTTCCGTTACTTTTACATTTTCACCACACTTTCCGAAAATCGGATACCGGAGCAAGCAGAATTTCGGAAGCGTGAAAAAATAATTTCAAACAGGATTTCTGGCGAAAAAACCAAGAACGGAAAGTGTGGTGAAAACGGTAAAGTTTCACGACACTTTCCATTATTTTCACTAGACTTCCCGAAATTCCGCTCTCCGAGGACAGAAATAAAATTTCACTGCACTTTCCGTTACTTTTACATTTTCACCACACTTTCCGAAAATCTGATTCCGGAGGGTAGACCGGAATTTTCACTACACTTTCCGAAATTCTGCTCTCCGAGGACAGAGTTGAAATTTCACTACACTTTCCGATAAACATGTAATGTAATCGAGACGTCCTGTGTTGTCAAAACGTTATCCTATAATATTTTAATATATCGATGTATATGCGTATTCATGTCTAATGCAATATCATATCGACGGATATAAATTATATTGATTACGACTATCGAAAAAGTGGAAAAAACCGAAAGTCGCGTAGGGTCCCTCAGCGTTAACGGAAAACGGGCGAGTTGCGTTGAAATGCGGCTATACGGATAGGTACGTTTCGAAACGGATCGAAAATACTTCCTCTATAGTATCGGCAGACGCTTGCTCGAGCGCTGTCGGTACCGTGGTCACCGATAACCAAATCACACGATATTCGTTTTTCTGAATAATAACATTAATTCGATTTCGTGTCGAGAGCGGGCTTCGCCCACGGTGGTGTGGATAGTTCGTAGTAGTATATCTTCTGCTTCTACCCAACCGAAACTTTCAAACACTGCGAGATCGCGGATTTAGCGAGCGTTTCTACGTAAGCGGTCCCTATGCGATCAACCAAAAAATAACAAAAATTTTGTTATTACACAAAATATGCGACAGCTCTCCTCTGTCCGAGCGAGAATAAATATAATTTCGGAACGAATCTTTCGAGAACACCGTGTCGCTTTCAATCTAGCGAAGGGTCGAGAGAATGTTCGAAGTTTTGTGCCGGTCGACGTATATATCGTCTATTATATATTGTATTTCGAAAAATTACCGTACGTGTACGTACGCCGGTGGTTTGTGTTTGTGTAACATTATCATTACCTACCTACTACCATCAGGTCGAGTACGAACAACGTCTTGTGTAATATTTCTTTTTGAACAATGTTATAGTTCGATATGTCGGTCCGGTTTTATTTAAATGAAATAATGCAAACAGATATAACTTTTTCGTTGAGCGTGGCGTTTCGAAAATTTATATTTCGTATAACGCACTCACAACACGCACGAAAAGAGAGAATATAGATCTGTTTCCGTATTTATTATTATTTTAATATTATGGAGACTGAACTAGTTCTACGATAGAACGTCGTCAGCTCCCTGGTTGATCCTGCCAGTAGTCATATGCTTGTCTCAAAGATTAAGCCATGCATGTCTCAGTACAAGCCAAATTAAGGTGAAACCGCGAAAGGCTCATTAAATCAGTTATGGTTCCTTAGATCGTACCCACATTTACTTGGATAACTGTGGTAATTCTAGAGCTAATACATGCAAACAGAGTTCCGACCGGAGACGGAAGGAGCGCTTTTATTAGATCAAAACCAATCGGTGGCGGGTTCGCTCGTCATCGTACACCTTGGTGACTCTGAATAACTTTATGCTGATCGCACGGTCTCGCA
>WOGL01000412.1:0-2500 GCA_015342145.1 Leptinotarsa rubiginosa | reverse complement strand
CTAAATAAAAGATTACCCTGAACGGTGAATCACTTGGCTCGTGGGTCGATGAAGAACGCAGCTAATTGCGCGTCAACTTGTGAACTGCAGGACACATGAACATCGACATTTCGAACGCACATTGCGGTCCTCGGATACTGTTCCTGGACCACTCCTGGCTGAGGGTCGTATCAATTTCAAAGACTGCTCGGTTTTTCAAAATTGATATTTTGTAAAAACGTCGGAGCGTGTTGGATGATTGACGTGTTGTTTGTCGTCTCTCGAGTGGTGGTCGTCTCGTTATATTATAATCGTTATCTAAGTATTTTATCGCCTTCGTGGCGATGACACTTGGTAACAACAATAAATACGCGTTGACGACGACGACGAGAAGGACGACGACAAAGACGACGCGGCATCTTAAAGTGCGAAAGCGACGAATCGTTTTTCACATCGCAAGATGTGAGAAACGTTACGTAGTTTGTACACAACGAAATCGTATCGAGTAGTATCCGTTGTTAAGAAAGCGGCTGCCACGGCAATACAGGTTCACGCTTGTAGTGTGTATGGTCGGTGGTGTCTCGTTACGCACGATCGTCGTGTCCGAGAATCTTTGATGAATCGAAGACGACGTCTGATCGTGTCGAGCGCGTACGTACTTACACACATTATTACATGACGTCGAGAACTTTTTTGTCTGTCTCGGTAGTTCTCTCTCAATATAATAACGACGGACGAGACTACGTCGACGACGAAGACTCGTTGCTGTTGAATAAACTCAAAAATTATTTTATCGACCTCAGAGCAGGTGAGACTACCCGCTGAATTTAAGCATATTACTAAGCGGAGGAAAAGAAACTAACTAGGATTCCCTCAGTAGCTGCGAGCGAACAGGGATAAGCCCAGCACCGAATCCCGCGGGTTAACCGCCGGGAAATGTGGTGTTAGGGAGGATCCGTTTATCCCGGAGTCGTACGGCGCGTCCAAGTCCTTCTTGAACGGGGCCACAGCCCATAGAGGGTGCCAGGCCCGTAGCGACCGCCGTCAATTTCGGGAGGATCTCTCCTCAGAGTCGGGTTGCTTGAGAGTGCAGCCCTAAGT
Source organism: Leptinotarsa rubiginosa (assembly GCA_015342145.1). Lineage (NCBI taxonomy): Eukaryota > Metazoa > Arthropoda > Insecta > Coleoptera > Chrysomelidae > Leptinotarsa > Leptinotarsa rubiginosa. The sequence continues at coordinate 1,420 of WOGL01000412.1, read as the reverse complement.
GGGTGGTAAACTCCATCTAAGGCTAAATATGACCACGAGACCGATAGCGAACAAGTACCGTGAGGGAAAGTTGAAAAGCACTTTGAAGAGAGAGTTCAAGAGTACGTGAAACCGTTCAGGGGTAAACCTGAGAAACCCGAAAGGTCGAAGGAGGAAATTCATCGCGTTTCGATCGTCGGCGTTTGACGGGTTTCGTGACGGACGGCGTTCGCGTCGTTCGCTCAGCTCGTTTTTCGAACCGATATCGAACGCGTGCACTTTTCCTCTTGTAGGACGTTGCGATCCGTTGGGTGTCGGTCTAAGGTCCGGGGTGGAGCCCACGTGAACTTTTCGCGTGGACCCTCGGTATCCCGGCCGACTCGCTCGACGGTATAACGATGGCGCGGGGCCGCTACTTTATAATTAGCGTTCGGCTCGTGGCAAGCGCGTCCGGTGTTTGACGGCGATCGGACCTAGCGCCGATCCTGTCCCCGGGCGACTGTTGGCTACGATGTTCTCGAACAGACCTCGTTGAAACGCCGATCTGCAACGCTATAGCTTTGGGTACTTTCAGGACCCGTCTTGAAACACGGACCAAGGAGTCTAGCATGTGCGCGAGTCATTGGGACATAACTAAACCTAAAGGCGCAATGAAAGTAAAGGTCTACCTTGCGTAGACCGAGGGAAGATGAGCGGTTCGCCCTCAAAGTGGCCGCTCCGCATTCCCGGGGCGTCTCGTTCTCATTGCGAGAAGAGGCGCACCAAGAGCGTACACGCTGGGACCCGAAAGATGGTGAACTATGCCTGGTCAGGACGAAGTCAGGGGAAACCCTGATGGAGGTCCGTAGCGATTCTGACGTGCAAATCGATCGTCGGAACTGGGTATAGGGGCGAAAGACTAATCGAACCATCTAGTAGCTGGTTCCCTCCGAAGTTTCCCTCAGGATAGCTGGCGCTCGTCGCGTACGAGTTTCATCCGGTAAAGCGAATGATTAGAGGTATTGGGATCGAAACGATCTCAACCTATTCTCAAACTTTAAATGGGTGAGATCTCCGGCTTGCTCGAACTCTTATGAAGCCGCGAGACTCGAATCAGAGTGCCAAGTGGGCCATTTTTGGTAAGCAGAACTGGCGCTGTGGGATGAACCAAACGTCGAGTTAAAGCGCCTAAATCGACGCTTATGGGATACCATGAAAGGCGTTGGTAACTTAAGACAGCAGGACGGTGGCCATGGAAGTCGGAATCCGCCAAGGAGTGTGTAACAACTCACCTGCCGAAGTTACTAGCCCTGAAAATGGATGGCGCTGAAGCGTCGTGCTTATACTCGACCGTCAGAGGCATGTGCGGTACTCTGCCCGATATCTTCCCGATTGAAGGCGACCATGAAGCCCTGACGAGTAGGAGGGTCGCGGCGGTGAGCGCAGAAGGGCTGGCCGTGAG
>WOGL01000411.1:4702-15078 GCA_015342145.1 Leptinotarsa rubiginosa | reverse complement strand
TTATAAAAACTGGAATGACCTTACTGATTTTTAATTTATCTGGAAATGCTCCTTCGCTTATGCAAGCATTGAACAAATAGGTAAGAGGTTCTACAATTAGATCGCAAATTTCCTTTATTATTTTACTGTTGTTATTAGACTTTGCTGACTCAAACTTCATTTCCATTTCATCTTATCCTTTTCTTCGATTATATGTATGTTTGTTTCCGTGCGATTTGAATTATTTGTAGAATATACCCGGACAACTGTCTAAAGGCGTCGTTATTCAACATATATTCAGCTTCTTTGAACTTTCTCTCTAGCCAGTGTTCCTCCTTGTGAATAAGCTCAGCTTTGGACCACTTGGTGTGATGTTAATGAGTCGAAACATGCTCTGCTATTGAGGATTTGCAGGTTTTTGCACGTACCCAATGTTTGCAAATTGAATAATTTTTTTCAGTTCTTGTTGAGAAACATTGCTTTTATCAAAATATTCAGAGGAAAGTCGCGTTTTTGCTGGAAGAAAGGGACGTCTCTCCCAAATTGCGTATGTAAATACCAAAACAATATCTGTAACGATGTGAACTTGTGTAGGACAACGGAATAATGAAGATAATGACTGAGGGAGGGAAGTTATTTTTGTAATGTTCAGGATGTCCGACACGTCAAAAACAGCAGTGGGGCGAAAAGTTCGAGACAATTTACTCTCAGGCAGTTTATCGAAACTTGAAGGGGTGTAGTTTTTCAAACGGAGTTTTATGATAATTAGATACTTGAAGATGACGCTTTTCTTTCAGCTATTATAACTTATGCAAGAAGTTGTTGAAAATCTTTGGAACTTTGTCGCAGTGAACTGTTAAACAATTTTAGGAACCACAATTTTTGATGAAATGATAATATTAATTATTTATGTGTACTTGAAGAAAAGATATTCAAAATTTTCGCCGTAACCGTGTAAGGCTAGTTTTTTCTATGGAGGTGGAGAAGGAAGACAACGTTTTAATTCTGGTGTATGGAAAAAGTATTTTTCTTGAAAAAGAAACATCAAATCACTGTGTTGCTATGAAACTCATAACTAAAGAAGGTATTACTTATTTACGAAGCAATAAACATTACAGTATGATGTACGTTGAAGCCGCTACATAAATAGAAATTTAACGACCATTCAATCATCATTATTATATTCAAACTGCGCCGTAATATCACCTGTTTCCTCCAGCCATATATTATAGTTGAAATGTTCCAAGTAACTTTAGCTTCCCGCCCGTAAAAATACACCAGGAAGATTATTTTTATCCGCGTATTTTCACTAATTGCCGAAACGCCCGTCCCTGTCGGTTGTCTCTGAAGTTGGAACAGATGAAGGAGCTCGACAAAAAATCGAAAGTGAAAAATGGGGTCATTACGGCTGTAAGGACTCTAATCAAATTTGACACTAATTTGAATTGTTCCCGGTGAATATTTTAGGTTGTGAACGTAGAAGAAACGTCTGTTTTTCGTTTTGAGAATGATGTACAGCATCTTAATGATGTTTTCATCATTTTTTGGCAACAAATCTTACTTTCCAGCGTTGTAAGAACATAACTTGAATCTTGGAAAATACATACGAAATATGATGGAAATTTTGAGTATGGTAAACAACGTCATATTAACATCATGAAAAATGTGCAAAATGCAAAAAATATATTACTGCACACAGTTACGTCACCACTTCTCAATACTTTTAATACAATCTTATAATGGAAACAACTTTACTGTGCTTCAAACCTTTGCCCTACCTAGCATGAAGCGAATGCCTAAAGCTCTAGGCCACAGATCATTATAACGCAAAAAATTGTTGGGTTTTGGAGAACGGGAAAAGCTTGTACTTAACTAAATTCTGGGTATATTGAAACTATGATTGTTATAAAATTTTCTGAATGAAAAAAATACGTATTTCCGGCTACTCAGAGGAGATGCTTCCATATATCATTAAAGCATGAAAATAATGTGCATATAACATTCCAAACCATACGTCTTTTAGATGACAACCTCGTTTTCAAAAGGAGTCATAATAGTTTTGTTTTTATTTTTTCTGAAATAGTTTCTTCAGAAACACCCTAAAATAACGTTCATTAGATTATTATTGGCTGTCATCTTCCAATATTTGTTTGTTTTCTGTTTGTAATAACATGGAAATGAAATATTCTCCTACTGACGTTTCAAATACATCGGTATAAATACATCAATCTAAAAAATATGCACTTCCACCAATCCCAATAAAATAATTATGTATATTCATGATGTTTAGAATCTGAAGCATTCAGAAGAAATTATACTGTAACATCCCGATACAAACATCTCTCAGATGATGGTTATGAATAAATAATTTATAAATTGATTCATAAAGAATCGAAATAATGAGTAATTTTTGTCTTCTTGAAATAATGTCTTCAACATAAGGTTTCTAATCACTTATAACTTTCACCTTCGAAAATTTTAGTGACATGAAACATCTTCTTTCTAACCATTTTATTTCATAAACAGAAATACAGATTTCCTTCGAATGGAAACATTTGTATTCAAATAATCATGTGAGACATATTCATACTGTGTAGCATTGCACGATATTTTGATCATGGAAAAAATGAATATATGACGTCCTATAAACGTCATGAAGGTGACTGTCATATATACATCCTTCATGTGACCATCTCATGTAATTGATTAAAACTATATCAAATGACAGATTGTTTGCAAACACAGTGTTTACCAGGTTGGATCGATCAACCTTATCATTCTTTCAAAAGCAACCATTGATACTTCTCTGAACCCTCGACTTCTCAAGGTACGTATAATGACCTTCAAATCGCTGCCAGATTGCGGATGAATATTTCATAGGAATGAAGTGTTCGCTTCTGGTCCAACTACGGCGATCAAAAATTCATTTACTGGTGTTGAGAATCGGGAAAGCCCTATAAAAACTTTTCGATGTAATTATCGCGGCTATTCTCTTTTCCACGAGGGAATTAGATTGTCCTACTTTCTGGAATTGTGATTAACGAGTATTTTGAGGTACTTTATAAAGCTGTTGGCTCGATTGAACTCGATGCGGTGTCAGAAGAATCACTTTACAATTTGATAAGAAAATAACAATAAGAACAGTCAAATCATTCATTTCCATTCAAAACCATCCTTCAAATGTCCACGTAAACATCATCTTCACAGTTCTTGGAAGCGTTTATTTATTCATCATCTCCCGTCCTCCAGAATTGGTATTTTCCCATAAAAGCTTACTAAAACAAAACCGGAGTTGTTAAAATCTTGACACGCCTCGCATGACAGTGTGAAAGGGAGGTGAACGCTTCTTCCAATGGTCTCAAGAAACGCATTGTTCGCGTTGAGGGGCGCCTAACCAGATCTCTGGACCCCTATAGCGGCAATCTAGAGTGCGGTTCTCGAAAAACAAGTCAACATCGATTTTTACGATGCCTATAAAGTCATGGCTTGTGATTTAGTCAGTGGGCAAGAGATATAACTGAAGTGATTCCTGGGCTAATTACTGTTAAATAGTGCGATGCAGATACTACTTTTCATCAAGAAAATCTATTAGTTTTTGTATTGTTATGTCTTGGGTTCATTTCCAACAATATATAAATGAGAAATGTCAAACTAACCCAAATATATCGAAAAATTCCTCTTTTATTATTTATCTTTTCGATATTTCATAATGTCCACAATGATAATACTAGCTGATTTTACAAGACTTCTGAACTTGAATAACTTTATAATGACGATTGATCGATAATCTAACGACAATGAAGTGACATGGAGGATGGTTGTCATCAATAGTAGCCTGAGGATTGTATGTAGGATGATGATGTTATTCCCAGTCATATTTAAAAAGATATTGCTCTTTCATTCAATTATTCTCTGAATAACAGTCAGTATCGACAAAAAAAATAACCTGAAATTCAACATTTCAGAATTTTTTTGTATAATGTGTTTTGGCTTGATCGCTTTTCACCGAAATTGATTCATTAACCCAAGATATTTGTCTGTTTCCAACTGGAAGACGAATTCTTCACGCAAGATGAGGGACTGCCAAAGGGATCGCCACTTTCACTAGTTATAACCAACATATATATGTAGTGGTTTGAAACTCTTGCCATTAAAGAAGTCCACAAGATGTCCTGAGTTGGTTGAGAGACTTTGAGGACATCCTTATAGTATGGACCCATGGGAATACAGATCTAGACAACTTTCTGAAGCACATCAACAGCGTAAGACCTTTCATCACCTTCACAATGGAGAAGAAAGTCAACAAATTGCCATTCTTAGAAGTATCGGTGGAGAGGTCCGACACACTAAGTGGGAAACATCTGTATACCGTAAACCTACTCACAGAGGACAGTATCTGAATCACAAATTCAACCACCATCAATCTATCAAAAGAGGAATTATCAATACTCTAGTATACCGCGCCTTAGGGATCTGTAATACGAAGGGAGGTCTCAAGAAGGAACTAGGGATCATCAAAAGAGATCTTCAACGAAATGGTCACTCTAAAGTGATGGTGAAATATACTTTGGCTAGAAGAAAACAAGAGCTTCGCAAGGAAGAGAAGCTGTCACAACCAGTGTAATTCCAAGTATCCAAGTGTTTGAACTCATCGACATAACATCAAGCGGTCCCATGCTGAGGTCATCCATAAGGAGGAGCACTGGTTCAGGAGGAAGTTTGAAGAAGCTGCAATACAGATTGTGTCTAAAAGTCATTTCTTTGCATGATCTGCACATCTTCGTGAAGAGTTTATTTTGAAATCGTTGCTTTTCTCCTTTCTTTGGAAGATATTCACAATCTCTACTTCATCCCGTTCCTCTTTGCACCGAATTGGAAAAATTATTACTTTGAAAATTCAATTCTGCGACTGTCCAGGTACTATTTTTCTTGTTATGATAAAATATAGGTTTCATATAATGTTCGATCAACATGCAAAGAGGAGAAAAGGATATGTTTATTCAACCAGTGTAGATATTGGTCCTGATATTAACTAAAATTTATGGGTTCGTTGGCATTCATTGTGTCCTGGATAAGAATGGAGGTTGAGAAGAAATTTGCAAAACATACGGTTTTGGTTCCAATTTTCAATAAAGGAAATGCATACTTTCATCTTCATGACCTTCATATATCTTCTAAAACTGATTCGAAATCATAATTTATTCGATGAAGACTGCATACGACTGGATACGAGAATCTGTAATGTTTATTGTTAAAGATAGGCGAAAAAAATTGTTTGGTATGTTTACAGAGAAAAACAATAAGATTCATTATTGAAATAATATTTGGAAAGAAATACGTCTATCAAAACTATTTCCGAATTTTTCAGTAGCACATACATCAGTCTTTCTCAAATTTTTAAAATTGGTAAACACCATTATTTATATTCGATGTAGCATATTGGAAAGCTTATAGTTGCCAATTTTCAGGATATGAATCCTGTTATTTCATATAATACGGCTAACTGACGCTCATCGCCCTGTACCCTGTATAGATATGTCATAGCTTTCCCAGTAATTTCCTCACATATCCAGAATTGGAGATTCAATACCAGAAAATTTCATCTAAAAACAAATGCTGATGATTCGTGATATTTCCCATCAACACAACAAAGCTCTTATCACTTGATCGGCTTAGGATCTCAAATCATACTATCTACCATTATCGATAATACCACGAATTGTGATATCAAACTAATTTCTGATTTGTGCCGGTTTCCAATAATTCCATTCAGATATGACGTAATTCCTTTACTAGGAATCGAAAATTATTGCTTTCAATTTATGAATAATTGAAATCGTTATCCATTCCTATCAATTTCCTCATGAGGGTAATTAACACGTTCAGTGAACCTGGGATTTTATCATATCGATGAGATCTAGAGAAAAGAAAAATACTGAGAGATTACTATCATCCATTTATAAATCTCTTGCTTGAACACACAGAATTGATAAGACATATATGTAATAATGTTATAGAAACCTTTTTAGTTGTAATGGATCTCAAATCTTCTTTAGAATTGTCCAACTGTTCAGCATTTCTTTTGGGATTTCAAATGTTTTCCAGAAACTTCTATGCATGATCGATATTTTGAATTATGTTCGTCTCCTATTTGGGAAATTCTCACCATTTATATTTCGATGGAAAAGTAGTCAAAACAGTTTTTGCTCAGAAACCATATAAAAATAATAATGGGCGATTCCTTGAGTCCACTTCTTTTCTGCATCTCACTATTACAATTATCCGTCACGTTTAGAAAGAGGAAGCTCAATATCACCCATTTGTTCCATATGGAAGACCTCAAATCTTCAAGTCTCTGAGCTGAAGGAGATCCGTCACTTCTTGAGGGTGGTGGAAGAGTAGACATAGATGAAAGTGGAAAGGAATGCAATGGGAAAATCGAAGAGGAAATACAGATACTAGACAGTCATCTGAACCGTGAAATGAAGCCTGTAAAGTTAGCAGGAGTTCTTATTATTTACGTTCAGAGGAAAAGGATTAGGTTGTATTTACATATATTCGTTTACATTCGAGAATCCAAAATGTTTTTCATTTCTAATTCAGTAAGCAGAGAATTGAGGAGTTTGATGTCCACACGGAAGGGGCATCAATAAAAGTCGTGAAAAGAATAACACAATATGTCACAAACTGTATTCATCCATTAAAAAAAAAGGCAATTGCGTGTACCAAAACATAAGGGAACAACCTGTCATAACGTCTTGGGCTATTATAACAATTATCTCCGCTTCAAAATCCATACGGCACCGTGAAATCTCATCCGTGAATAATATTACCACCCACTGAAATATTTCGAGAATATCACCCACCAAATCTCTTCCCGTACTTAATGATGGGGCTATTAGGGACCGTTTAGTGAGGAAAGCCCGAGGTGTAAGACCCACTACAAAGAGAATGAATAGAAAAAGGTTTTGTTAACCGAGCGTTCGGTTCTTTCAATCCTCAAGACGGAAATGAGGCATCACGAGACAATAATGGACCGAAGATGATGGATGTGGGTTCGAGATACATGGTGGACCTACTTTGGGTGAGTTTTTCGTTTTTGGATTACTGAGAAATGGTAATAATGATCAATGATACGATGAGAAAGGTTGAAGGAATTTCAAAAAGTTCAGCAGAAGAGATCAAACGATTATAAATTGGACAAAAAAGTTAATATTTGATCTAGTGAAGAAGTGATGCATGGAATTGCACAAGAATATAATTTTTCACTAGAGAAACAACACACAGGAACAAAACCTGAGGCAACCTGCATCGGAAGATGGTCAAACCCCCAAAAAATCTTGTATTCTTGGAAAGTATATACAAAAAATAAAAACATGACGAAAATGTTGAGTATGATAGACAACATCATATCAATATCATAAAAAATATGTAAACCTGAAAAATATTCAACTACACAGACTGACGTCACCACTTCTTACTACTTTTATATTATGTACAACATCATGTTGGGAAAAACCTTTGAAATTTTTTCAGCTTTGAATGCTTTTTACAGCGTTATTGATTATTTAACGTAAGTGTATATGTGGGTGTGCATGCTTTTCCGTATATCTGTCTAGTTTTAGTGTAGTGTCTTTGTGATTCAGCTTTTATTGACAATATCCAATACATGTACTTGAAAAATTGTCAAACTGCCCTACCTAGTATGAAGTTGCTCCCCAGGAGTCCAATCGATTTGATTTCTGACTCTCGCAAAGATAAACACTAGCAAAATGAACAGAGTAATCAAATCACGAAAATGTAATAGATTGTGCTTAGGCATAACGACGTCATAAAAATATACACATCACTGTTGTTCCTGTCGTTACTTCAGTAACATAATGTTACTTTATGGCATTTAAAGTTACCAAGTTACTTTTCACCCATTTTGTTACATATTGAGAAACTTTCAACTGACAGTTGACGCACTAAAACTGACAAAGTAGCGAAAATAATTGTGAGTAGATGATGAAAGAACAATATTTTTAGTAAAACTGTGACTTTGCCTATTTTGAAATGATTAGTTATTGTTCATGTTACTTGTGTCACCCTGTAACTGTACTCGCTGTTTCGTTCTGACGCACATTTTTCACACATGAGTTAGCTTCGTCGTAGACGATGGTTAAATAGTGGAAAAGGCTAATTGGAACATGACAACTATATTAATCAAAACACGGAGTCGGCAGGGATTTGGAGCCATTAAATCACTGGATAGACAATATGAATGATGATTTTTGAGGAGCGATTTTAATAGTGATTCTAGAAAAAACCCAAGTTCATTTCCTTCAGTACATGACAAAGTAGAAAATATCTGAAAATATATTTCTATAAATTGATTGTATTCATTTATTTCCATAACTGATTATCCTGAGATCATTCACTTTTTCTTTGTACTTGACATGTTGGGAAGTAGCCTTCCAAATTGGTTTTCCTTTTCCGCACCACATGTTTACTTTTCATTCCACAATATTTACCAGACTATCCTGAAGTATCATCTCAACTAATCCTGCGTTTACCGTGAAACCAGATGCGTTTGTTGGTGGTCTATTCCAATTGCGCGTTTCCTGTAAATCTGTCACTGCGAATCCCGTGAAAAATCACAAATACCGTTGATAAAATATTAGTTTTATCCATTCGTCATGCTTCTTGCATTACCGGACCGGTTACGTCTGTTATGAAATGATTAAACATGATTTATTTATCTAAAATAAATCGCGGCAAATCAATTAACCGAGGAATCTGTTTCGTAGAGGAATAGTTTTGTTCGAAATGAAGGAATGATATCGATAACGGTTAGCTGCGGAGAATTATCGACTTGGGCATGTCTTACGGGGGTTGTTCAGAAAATATCAGGAGGAAAAGAATACCTTCACTGATTCATTCTTTCAAAGCTGGGATTTCTTTGCAACTATTTATTTTATACATGAAACCTGTGAATATTAATGAAAATTGGCACCTGTTTGGTGTTACTCGCATACACCATTTTTATCTGATACATTTGTCCATAGTTATTAAATGTTATCAGTGACTTTTGCATCATGGCTTTTGGGAAGGAATGAATCAATTTTGTAACATTTCTGCTGCTATTCATTGTCAAAATGTGAGGTTTTATTAAAATAATGTAAGTCTAGTGGCTCTGCGATCTTAAAGTACTAACATCAGCAATGAATAAACAAAAAATATATATTTAGAAACACTCTCTAGGTACTAGTAAGATTAAATTTTTCAAATACGATCTATGAATAATGCTCTTGCTACTAAATTGATGTATTTTTTGTTAACTTACAAGGTACGCTCCTTTCATGGATTTTTGTGGCATCTGATGAAGAAAATAACCTACAAAAACCAATTCTGAACGATAATTTTCAATCACGGAGAAGATTATCCAGTACAAAAAAATAGCTGACATTAAAATCTGAAAAAACATCGATGTTTCCCGCGTTTTTTCTCCTGCAGGCCAATTAGATTGAGCCAGAGCCAAAAATGAATTATATCCCAAACGTTATTGCATTTCTTGAAAAGTTGGTTGTAGAGTTGAGAAATTAGGAATAACCTCAAAGTTATTATTGAATATTCGATCGTCTTTGGCAGCAAAATCACAAATTTCATCATTCAACACTGGTCCACCCACATTCCCCGTTGTTCCTAGCAGCCATATCTGAAATCGCTGCAAACAAAAACAAATGGACCCACTGTCACTCCTCCTCATGCATACAGTTCAAATTTCGCTCTCTTCAAACGTGTTTTTATCACATTACACGCAAAAACAACACCGCATCCAAACCCATTATCATCACCCGCGACTGTAGGTTGCTGGAAAGATAACCGAGCGTTAACAGACTGCTATCAGATTTGCATAATAATTTGATATCCCCCAGCAAAAACGACAAAAAGCGTGTCTAGGCCAAGTCTAATATAGTGGAAGAGCTACGGGCAATTTTTCCTTTTTTTTTTAACGCGTACGTCGCGTGTACGGCGGATGATTTTATGTCTCGCGAAGCAACGCAAAAATGAGTCCGGAGAAAAGTGATGAATGAATTATTTCTGTGGAGCTTATCTCGGCAGTAAACAGGATAGTAGTTTGGCATGAAGTGTCCGTGGACGATTTTTATTATTCGTACAGGCCTTTGTGAACATGTCAGTGCGGATAAAGGGTAATTGTTCATCAGAAAATGAATATTTTGAAATAAGATCTCTCTCCCAACTACGTACACTGTAAGTTCTGCTATTGTTTACCTTATAAATGTCAAATATTGTTGGCTCTTCTATTTTCTTGAATACTTAGAAGATTCTCTTCAAGTATTCAAGTATTTGAGATAACATGCTGATATCATTTTTGAGTCCATTGGGGAAAAACT
>WOGL01000410.1:0-15087 GCA_015342145.1 Leptinotarsa rubiginosa | reverse complement strand
ATCTTCCTCTTTGAAGATGATCACTTGGTGATCGAAACACGTGTCGAGGTGTTGAAAGTAACAGTTTGGTGTTGGGAAAAAACTCCAGTAATATTTAATAAATTTCAGTATAAATATTCAAGACGTCAATATGAGAAATTAAAAGAAGCTTCAGACTTTTTGATCGGATCATAGAATTTTGAATTACGCCTTACCTCAACAGAAAAAAATATTCCTAGACATTCCAAACATTTTCAATAATGGTATTCATAAAGTTTCTTTAAAATATACCTGAATTGCTTCACTTTCAGTACCTAAAAAGCTAAGTGTTGTTTCTATCACAATTTTTTTTTTCATTCCAAAGAGCTATTTCGATTTGTAAACAGCATGAAAAAATTAATCATTTAAAAATATCGTGAATATTTATTCGTATGATTTTATAATCATCCACGTATCCTGTTCCAGAAGGTGAAATATAAAACTCATATTCATCAACCCCTCTAGCTGCACTATAAATGTCAATTTCAATCAACGATATTAGGGTAATCGTCGAATAAGTGTTGAAGCCCTCCTCTGAAGGGTTTTCATCTAATTCCGCGTTATCAGTGTCAATGTGCCGCCCTAAAACACTCGACAGACACATGTTATGATACTTATCTGCTTATCAGATTACCTATTCAGTGGGGGTGCCACGATCTCGATCTGAACATTTGTTTACTAGTTTTCGTGCTTCTCTCTGCTGGCTGCTTTTTTCGTGTTGGTGATCGATGAAGCAACAGATTATTTTCTAGTGGTTTGACTAGTGAGGATATACTGATGACGAAAAAACTGTTGTATTCGAACGATCATTTTTTGAAATATAATATAACAAACAAAATATATTATATTATATTCAAAACAGAAATGGCAATACGTTATGCTTGCTGTTGCAGCATTTGTTTTTTCACGTCCCATCAAATGCCAGTTCAACCGGCTTACAACATTACGATTGTTTCAGTTATGGATTGGGTATAGGGTGTCAACATAGAATGCTATTCTGGACCATGTTGTATATTAGGCAAGTTATTTGGTTTGAACGAAATAATGAGGCTTTCGAATCACCCTTTTCAATCATTTCGTAGACTACAGTATCATTTGTGAATATGATGATCCACAAATGTATAAAAAATGATAATGCGACTATTATTACAATCTACAATTTGTACATTTTGGTATTTCTCAAATTCTTATTGTTACTTTCATTTCAACGAGTGACCGTGTAGAAAAGTTGTTTTTATTGAAAAAAAGTGCAATCGACAGTTATGAATAGTCAGAAACATAGTATAGAATAGAACTAAACGGAACGGAACGAAAAGAAACGGAAAGAAACGAAAAGAAACGAAACGAAACGAATCGGAACGGAACGGAACGGAACGGAACGGAACGGGATGGAACAGAATAGAATGGAACAGAATAGTAACACAGAAATCATAAATTAAAATATTTAGAATGACATTGAAAATGGGTTCACAGAGTGTAGATTATTGAGTTTAATACAAATACTGTTTTGTCTTGATTGGGATCTTTCCAATTTCTTTATAAATAAGAAAACGAATGTCATTGAGATCAAGCTTGATATATGGTTCAATGGTGATGATTCTAGTGAACTCTCATTTTATGAATATAACCCATATCGGACATAAATTTTTATAGTAGGATGAAATCAATAAAATAATCGAAGACAGCCTCATGTTTCAACATAATAACAAGTATCAAGAAAGCCGGTATAAAATACTAAATGACTAAATAATGTTGTGAAAAACCTCACGAAAGTTGAATTTGCTTCAGTTTTTAAAATAACCTCATACCTTCCAAATATACCCAAGCACATAATGTGTGAAGAATTGTCTACGGGTGACGTATAGATTTTTTTGATATAGGCGTATCTCAGAAACTGAAGAAGAAACAGACGGATATACTGATAAGGATTGGCTGCGATTGAAATGTTCGACAGATGTGGCAAATGAAAATGATTACTCTAAGAATACCGTAAGGGACCTGAATGCCATCGAAAGAATATCGGCACTTGAGGATATATCTGACGAAATTCAAAATGAAGTACCGGTCAAATAAGAACTATCAAACCAGTAACCTCCTGATTTGAAAACAATTATTTTATGGTAAACCATTGAAGGGACCCAAAAAAATTAGACCTAGTCCATCAACGAGTGCAATCTCAGCAAAAGTTAGCGATCGTATTATTTAAATGAAACGAGAATAAATAAAACAAAGTATACACAAAAATGATAACGGGAAGTATCTGAGAAGTATAAAAAAAAAACAAAAAAAAATTAATTGACGCTCCGGGGCGACTTCAGCGATTCCAGTGGCGCATTTGCTTTTTCAGCTGCAGGAAAAGCCGAGAAAACCTGCAGCACCACTTCATCTGAAGAGAATAAACAAATAACAGACGATTATTAAGAAAAAACATATTTCAACTAGCAAAGATGAGCAGCCTACGATGAAGAATAAGAGGGGGGAAATAATGTCTGCTGTGAAACCTGCCCAGAATATTTGCTGAACAGTTGTATGTAAAAGTAAATCTCAAGTTTTTTTTGGGATTTTTGTTGTGATTATTAATATACCTTCACCCCAGCTTTCATGTTCATTTTTGTTCATTTATTATTAAAAATATCCCTAATTCATCAATTATGGAAGGTCTCGCCAAAGATAGAGTGTGTTCCATCAATATGTGTATTTTTATCATACATATAATAATTTTTTTCACAAAGTCGATGGTTTTATGTTATTAAAGCTGATAGTTGAACAAGATAAAAAAGTCGACTGCTGGCCATCATCCATTGCTCCTAATTAGTATTGTAAAGACGTTATTCATAATTGCCAAATATCATATTTGCTATCACATGATTATCTTGAAAGAACTCTATTTTGAACTCTATTTTTATCAAAAATTATAGCTATCCGTCATATCGAAAGGTTTACCTGGAACTTCTGGCATAGAATGAATCAAATTCAAACACCACCATGCACCACCAAGTTAATATCATCAGAAGATAAACTATACATTCAATTTTCTGATGACGGCAACTTGACTAGAAAAACATGTGTCAATAAAGGTATTACACTGTTCTTCTCTGTGGAAACAGAATTTGGGTTGTACTGACATAATTTCAAAACTGGAAGAAGAACACGAACATTCCAAGATGTTCACATAACATATTCATTGTTTATATCTTCTTGAATTTTTTTTGGTATCATTTTCAATTTTGACTAACTTATCTGAATACTTTGCTTCTAGTGTTTTATTTCAACCTTAATTTTTTTTCTCTGATTTCAAATCACCCATCACTTTCATTGATACTGAAAATCTGAATATAGTAAACATTTATATTTTCTCGGATTTTCCACTCACAGATACGACACTTTTTAAATTTAGGTTGTAAGCAAGGGATATAAAATTAATATATTTCAAATAAATCATCGACTTATCGACATCGATTTTCTTTGATAGGAAGTTGTAAATGAAATAATTTTCCGTTGATAATTGAACAAAACGTCAATTATGGAACCATTTCTTGTTGGGTAAGTATACAGATGATCCATAGCTCATATCTTCGAACCAATCTCACCACCTTCGAGGATTATCATAGTTGAGCAAATTCATTACGTCTCAGTTGATTCGGAAAGTGATAACGAGTATACCCCACCAGAAATTTGTGTTGTGGGGAAAAATAGATATTTTTCGAAAATACATCACTCAATAATGAAATGAGAATAATTCAAAACTCAGAAAAATATTGTCACACTAATATAAACAGGTCTTTGTGGAGCTAATGGTGAAAATTGGGACTTGTTAAGCAGATACCTGGGTTCGAATTCCAATGTTGGGTTACAGTTCTTAAATTTTTGTTAACCACCCAATTTCCAAACTATTTGAAAGTAAATAAAATAACAGAAATCGGAAGTATTTCTCAATTATTTTTAGAGCGTTTTTATTATGAAATTCAATGATATTGCTCTCATTTAGGATATTCCCAACAAATGAATCTTATTATGGAATATTTCTTATATTAGTCATGAAAATGTATAGTTTTCTTCTTGCTAGAAATAGTCATTACACGCCTTCGGCTCGCGACAAAATTCATTCTCACGAGTAGTGATCACAATTCTCGGTATTATGTATTGACAATATTTTTTATTGAAATTATCTGGTATGGGACATATTGACCAAATATTTGTAATAAATGTAAGTGACATCCCAAAAAATATCATTATAATGATGTTCACAAATGATGTTAAGTGCCCCTTTTATCTATTTCCACATGTCTGACAAAAATCATCATACTGTCAATACTTCCGTATCTTGCATTGTATTGTTAATAAGGCTTACACAAAACATCAGACTAATAACCACGAGAATCGATATCTCTGACACAAAACTATATGAATAAATAAATATGGTTTTAAAATTCTGTTGCAGTTTCAGATTATTTCATTATATCTCATTTTTGTGAAAAAGTTGGTATATATTCATGTACAAACAGTATTCTCAAGTTTCAAGTGAATGAAACATCATATCGTTGTATCAATAAAATGCTATATAAACATTTTTCAAGGAAAAATCATGCGAGGAAGTCGGAAATCAACATTCAATGAAGAATCAAACTGATGAACTTTTGTTTTCCAGAATTTGTAAGCCAAAAACTGGTTTCATTGGAAAATTTACATAATTTTATGATATCGCATGTTCCACATTTTCTATGAAAACAGTCAAAACTTTGTGCTAGGCTTGACCAGAGCAAATCAGGTTTCTGTCTCATTATAATAATATTTTCAAATACTTGGTAATTTTGATGGATGTATTGAAATAAATCTTACACTTTATGCAAGCTTAAATTTAAAGATTTCATTTCATTCAATTGTTTTCAAATGATGAAAGGTTTGTTATATTGCCGATGAGTTTTCACATATTTTGTGAATTTTTTGCTTGTGAGATATGAAGTTATTGTCAAAATGACTGTTTTTTCTTGTTTCCATATAATACTGATAGCAAATGTTTTGACATGTTCTACCCAGATACATAAATAATTCCGTCGGAAAGAAGTAATGTGTTTACTTCAATTCCACTGATCATTCATTCAATTTTACAACTGAAAACGATATAGATCAGTATCACGTTTATTGACTTGGAACATACACCTAAATGATTTATTTCCAGTGATTAAATGAAACTGAAAAAATTAGATTTTATCGATAGCATATGTTTTCTGAAAATATAGATTGCACCAATATGAATAAGCATGCAATATCCTTACAAGTATAATATTCCATCATATTTTGATTGTAACGGTAGGCCGTTGTGAGGTCCATCGCTGTCCCGGTAGCTCGGAGGGACAGAAGAGAAGTCAAGCTTGATGTATCCAGTTTGGAAAACTTTGTCCTTTCTTTCAGAAATCAACCCGACGATCCCCCGAATACACTGAATCCATCATTTTTATGCACTAAAACTTTAGGCACAAATGCAGTGGCATAACCACGAAAGGTCATCTCTTCCAGTCATTTTTCTTAGTCAGAAACGACCACTGTCACTTTATATTCATAAGATCGGGGCACTGCTAGAAATCAAGAGAATCAGAACTTTATGGGAAAATTGCTAGAATCGTGCGGGATTTTGAGAGGCGTCCACAGGCGTCGCTTCCGTCGGGAGATGAGAGACGCTGGAGCCGCGACCACGTTGTAAACAGGACTAGTGAGTCAGATGAACGCGTCCTGTCAGATGGGGGGCGGAGCCAGGATTGTCACAGCGGTTTGGAAGCTAACTTTCGATGTGATGGACTACTAGGATATACCTATAGGGTGGGCACATATGAAAGGTGTTAAATTCACCCCGTATAGGGTGAATGCTTATGACTTATATCACTGTTTATTTCCTTGACGATAAATCTTCGCTTTGTTTGATGACTAGGCGGCCATTGTTTGGTGACTAGGTGTGCAGAAAATTGAATCAAAATATGTTATGTGTTGCCGAAAGAATGGAATGAATGAGTGAGTGAATGGGAAAGCAGAATTTTGCGTCCCATCATGAATTCGATCAACGCTTATCATTTTACTTTACAAAGATTAAGATCTATATATGAGTATGAGTTTTCAATATAGCGACTACATGGATCTACGCTAAGCAATATCTCTTTATAATTGAACTTCGATTCAAAATGTTAGTAGCATATCAGTTTTATGGTAATATAATCAAAACCAGTCGGATATTCTAGTAAGAGAAAAAATGGCGAAACGTTCTCTGACTTGAGAGACCAATAAATATATAAACTGTAGAAAAACGCATCAAATTAATATTCGAATTTTACTTTATTTATGAGAAGTTTAAATCAACGAAAAACAATTTTTTTAAACCATTGTGAATATGTAGAGTTGGGAGAAGTAGAGATGAACTATATACTGTACCATGGCACTGTAGAATTATACTACATTGTAGTATAATTTTTCTTCTGAAGATTCCAACTTTTACAGTGAAACGCACATCAAGAAGAGGGTTATATCTCTAATGTGTTGGAGAAGTGCTTACGTTGAATTTCTTCTAATCGAGAGGTTCCAATTTCCACTTTCAGTGAAGCATTAAATAATACACTAAGATTTGAAATTTGATTCCCTTTCTTTGATTTTTCCCACATACTTATTTTTAATTGAGTACAAAAGATTATGGAGAACTAAAATGGAATTAAAACAAGTTTCTCAATAATAATGAATATCCCGCTCATAATACTGAAGATAATAGTGTAGGTATTGGCAAATATTCCATTAATCACATAGAGTTTGAAATTTTCGAAAAAGAGATATTATGGCTATGATATATCGGATTCACCATATATCACCATGGACATTTTTGAAGATAAAAGTATCGAGCAAAAGAAATTCTAGAAGTTTTGCATTCGGTGTAATGTCTGCATAAACATTTATATCTCTCTTGATATAAGTAATTGACCGCTGTTTGTAAATGGAAGATATTTGGGAAAAACTATTATCCAGGGATTTTATAACGCAACCTAAAATAATAATTTTCAAGAGTAATTGTCCGTTTGTCTGTGCGGCTTTATCGATTTGGGTGCGGTTTTCACAAATGTATTTTAAGCTTCACTTTTGATATACAAAATAACATTTAGTGTTTGATTTTATAGTTTGTCAAAAGAATTTTACATAAAATGAAGTAGGAGTAGGTACCTAACTTCAAAATTGAACTTGATATCCAATACGGATTAAACAAAGATGACGAGAAATAGTTCACCGTAAAAATTTGGGATAGAGGAGATTTGGAAAATTTGGATCTTGAAACATACCAAAAGGAAATTTTTCACAAGAACGTCATGAATATGATATCTGGATAAAAAAGAATGTACCAGGAAGGAGTTTGAAGTTGTATGTACTGAAACTATATAGAAATGAAGTTGTTATTTGGAAACCTGTAAAGAATAAAGAATGTTACCGATAAGTCAAAAACTATGAGTACCTACTAAAACCAATGGGAAAGATCAAGAGACGTTTTCCAAAAATAACCCGAAAGAAGGAAGTGAAAGTAGTCCGTAAAGAAATGGAAGAAATTCGATAGAAAATAGAAGACAAAGTGAATGGAAAATTTTCTTTACTTCAGGTATCAAGGAAAGATTACGATGTTTGTAAATTATAACCTAATTGTGATGCACTGACAAAAAATAATTAGTGAATGTGAAGATCAAGACTCAATTCGTCTTTAGTTTTTGAAGAATTCATTTCAGAACCCAATAAATTGTTTGAAGAACAAAAAACATTATGTTTCCCTCAGTGAGTTGTTGGCAAATAGTAATTGTTCACTGTGATTCTGACGTTGAATCTGGTCATCATTACGCATTGGTCAAAGACGAAACGGACTGATTTAAGTTTGACAATAGTTGTGTCACCAAGTGTTCTGGTGATGTCTTAAATTTTTGGGAGCCTCTGGAGACACCCTACGTTTTGTTTTATGAGAGAGAGGACATTGGCAGATCAAGATCTTCAGAAGATGTGGTGCTGCAGGTTTTTCCGGATTTTCCTCCAGCTGAAAAAGCAAATGCGCCACTGGAATGAAGTCGCCCTGGAGCGCCAATCGATTTTTGTTGTTGTTTCATAATTTCATAATTTATATACTTTCTTTTTAAATATATTTTTGTAGAAGACTTGGAATTCCTATACTTCTTTTAAACTATACGCAGGATAAGTAACAAATATTATAATTAAACAGGCGAAGAACGTCTATTATTATTTACCGTGGTGTTCTGCTGAGATGAGAATGTTTGTTAATCTATAGTTTTTCATAACTTTAAAATCAATAAATCAATTTCTGCATTTCACGGAAAAGAATAATTTTCAAGACCGAATCCCCTTGAAAAATATTTTTTCGCAACGGTACGACAAAGTTTTCACTCCTTGTAAGTGGACTCGAAGCGCGGACACTAGATTTTTTCCGACGCTCTAGCCTAACCTAATCTGAGGTCTACATTAGGGTCGGTCGGACGCATTAAGGGTGGAAGGCTGGCGCCTGCGTTCGCTAGCCCACCCCTCTCCTATCATTGGTAGATTGGAAGTTGATAATTGACGCTTGCGCTGGTGCGGAATTTAATTTTAGAGGAGATTGCTGTGATCTCTGGTTTCGCCGTTCGACTCATTTCATTTTTGGTCGGCGGTGGCGCTGGGTCTCAACGGAGGAGAATTCGCAGCGGAATTTCTGTATGAATCTGATTGATTCGAATGATGATTTTTTTAAAAATGTATATTGACAAATACTTTATGAAGGATTCGAGAGTATTATCATCATCATTAATAATATTGTCATTATTATTATTATTAAACGGTAGACGGTCGATTGAGGTGGGTACTTTACTCTACTCACTTAATCGGCCGCTGTGTGAACCGGTATTTCAAGCCGCCGATTTTCACTTCTTATCGTCCAACCCGTGTTAGGAATCACACGTTACAAAGTAAGACCTCGTTAGTTCTTAACACGCATAAGATTTGACTTTGGAGAGTTGTCGTTCGAAGGGGGGCGACAGTTGGTTGGCGGAAAGACGGATTTTAAACAGAATTGAACTCCTTAAACCGTGAGGTATGTAAGTAATCATAGGGTACAGGAATGACTGCCTGCCAAGATTTCTGCTTCAATGAGGCAAGCCGCATTACATCTAGAAAAGGATTGTTGATCAGGTTCTGTACCCGTAGCTCCAACCCTTTCGTAGGGGGTACCAGAATTGTTAACCAATAATCACACTCCACAACCGTGCGTCCGAGAATCATGTGTTCTCCAAATCATAATAATCATTATTATCATCATCATTATCAAATATGTTTTTCACTAAGTGAAGCAGTAACAAAATTGTTCGGGACAGGTCAATGAATTCAAAATTACCAACAAGTCACACAAAAATCTACTCACTTAAAGTCTAAAAATTCTTTTCAGAAAAAAAATCAGAATTGCCTTTAAACTTCAATGAATTTTTTGTAGCATTTGCATAGATTAACAATTATAAATTTCAAGTGATATAATATTAGGCTATTTCATCTAAATTGCGTTATCAAATATTTCAAAAGATTTGAATAATGTAGTTAAACAATGAGAAAAGTTTGTTTTTTTGCGAATATCTCAATAATTACTGCAGATATTCAAAGTTTGAAAGGAAGATCTTTCATTATCAAAGAATAGTAACTACTCGTAATTGAACAGTTATTGTTGTCAAATACAAAGTTTTTTGGAAAAGATAAAAGGGAAAGAATTTCTGTAAGAAATAATCTCCTCGTTTATTTTGGAAGCCCCAATTTGTTGTTGAAACCTGCATTTACTAAACATCGACACTCCAATACCCTCATTATTGTTTTCTGTGAAAGGGTCTCTACTGACTTTATCTAGTTGAGTTCAGGAGTGATTTTACTGGAAAAAACTATTCATTACCCATTTCTACCAATTTTTTTCTTGTTTCTAATCTTCAATTGACAAAATAATAATTTACCTTGAGTTGGCCACATTTATCCTACACATGAGGACTGAGAGAACTCAAAGTAAATCACCAGAATCTAAACTGTGAGGAAAATCTTGCTGCTGATATAAACCAGAAATGTATAGAGTTCAACTTAGATGTATTGAGATACTCAACCACATCCAATCAGGTAATGAGATGAACTGTTTTAATTACTAACTGAATTATATAATCAACACTGTCCCATGCCGAACTCCAAACAAAATTATATTTTCAAGTAGAGTTTATTATTTTTTAATAATTTTATCCTCTAAATTTTTTTCCATTGCATTATTACAAAAATAATGCATCTACATATACGTATTGGAATTACTCTGTTCCAAAATAGATGATTCCTATTAGATATGGAATTTTTAGATTCATTTGAAAATATTTTAAAAGAAAAGTGGACAAAATATCCAGTCAGGTACTACCGGAAGTTAACAAACCATCGATGAAGTGAAATGATGATTCATAATGTTGCCGGTTGGATGGCGTGAGTGGTTCTTTCTTTCCATTCAATCAACCGCTATGTGAACGTTGGTCCAACCCATGCTAGAAATCACACGTTTGGAAGTTAGACCTCGTTAATCATTATCTCGTAAAAGTTTCGGCCGGGTTGTCAATCGTGAGAAGGCGACAACGGATATTTCTGAGTACCAATAATATTCAGGTTTGAGAAAACTTGGCCGACTTCCACATCTAATCACCTCTCACTGCAAATATGTGGAAATTGGTCATTAAAATGAAGAAATCAACACATTGTTGTCAGTTTAGGGCGAATCCAATAAAACAGTTCACTAGTAAATCCTTCAGCAAAATAATGGAATTGAAATTATGATCGAAAAAGTATTATAATAACGTAATTGAATGCAAGTTTCATAACAATTTTGAGGGTCGTCTGTGCTCAAAGATCAAAGTACGGCCCACATTTTGTATGCGTAAATTTGAAAGCCCGCAAATACAAGCCAGCGCGAGTGTTGCTTTTCGACTAATTAAATATGCATGCAGTGTTTTCATTAGGTATATCCATATTTTACAGCCGTAATACTTGTTATCATACAAAATTCGTCGAAAAAAGTATCATTTGAATTTCAAATAACCATGGAGATAGAAGTTTTAAATTTAACGTAAAAATGAATGTTCGTTAGCGGTGTTTCGCGACTATAATTTTTTGATTGATGGTTCTACGCTATATGTTTTTCAAAGTGTACTTTATTTATGCAGATGCAGAGGAAGCGGATTAGAAATGATAACATTCAATAACACGAATAATAATTGAACAATTTCAGTTGGAGAAATAATAATGTGTTTGTGAATATTTCGAGAATTCTTGGTCCCAAAAGATTTGGGTGCAAAATTTGATTCATCGTTATTTTACTCACAGACGGATTTGATCCTTGTAGTGAGAAGGAACAACAAGAAAAGATGTACATAGTGGCTAAAATTAAGTTTTATGGAAAGTATTATAATTGAGTTTGAGTCAGGTGCATTCACTATTGATTTAACATATATGAACTAGTTAATTGGGCAATATTACAATATACTTCAATATGACCAATATGGTCAAAATTTCAACAGTAAATACTTTGGAACAGACGTATTGATATGAAAAAACAGATTATTCGTCTCCTACACTCTCAGGAAGAGAGTTGCATATTTTCACACTATAGAAATGTATAATTTGAAACAAGTTTGTATCGATTCGTTCGGAAAATGAAATCAGTTCAGAATGAATAAATTTTATTTTGGAAACATGGAAAATGAGTAAATCCAAGATGATACGCATAGCAAAGCTTGCTCGTATAAAATCATCTTAACTGGCTCAATGTTGACGAATAATACTTGTCCCTTGTTTCTTGAGAGAATACTGATTCTCTCTAGCAAATAATTAGAACAAACTACTGTTCAAAATACCTCAGAATTTGATATACTTGCATAAGCCTAACATTATTTTCTACTATTATTTTGTTCCAGTAAATAATGGTTGCTCTCAATTTGTCCAATATTGATTTTCTTAAGTGATGAATTAGAACAAAATACTTAAGGAAGAGAGGTTTTAACTTTCTAGTTCTCCATGTATATACGAAAAAATGTGGAAATCTTCCAAAGAAAGGAAAAAAGCAGTTGATTTCAAAATAAACCCATCACGAAGATATGTAGATCATGCAAAAAAATAATTTTCAGACACAAACTGGAAGAAAAAGCCCTCTACTTTCATGTAAACATTGAATTACTGGAAAGAAAAATACTTTCGAAACAACTACTCCTATGTGAACATTGAATTATAGAAAAACACTTTTTGCCATTCAGTTTGTACTCGAAACTTTCTTTATAGAAATGATTGAGATATAATTCACACAGTATTGCTACACAATATCGATGTATAAAAGAGAAAACATTTCTCTTACATAGAACACTGTCATCCTCAATCACTGACATAGATGTTTCGGAATGAGACACCAATCTGGATAACATTACAAGATAAAGTACTCAATCCATTCATAAAATCACAATCTTACGTCATGAATGAGTTAAATATACTCATGTAATCGCTGACAGTACGTAACGACATTCATTCGCCTATTTGATATAAACAAAATACTGTTTGGAATTTCTGAAAATTTGACATACCTACATGAGTCCATGAGTCCAACATTATTTTTCATCATTAATCTGGTCTAGCAGTGCTCTACAATTTTTTAGAGATTTGTACACAAGAATTATTTGAAAAATATATGTTAGGATACCTCTACTAATGGAGGCACCAAATTCGTCTGATTCGATTCATACAAATTATGGTACTAGGAGAGTTTTATTATTAAACATTGGTTCTTTGCAGAAATTATGAATATATCAAACTTTTGAACCAGTGGAAACTGTCAACTTCATTGAATAATTGCACGTTAGATATTCCTAATACCTAAAACAATTTCGAACAAATAATTCAAAAAAAGAAACTTAAACACCAATTCAAAATTATCATTTTAAAATTTTCTGCCAATAATTTTGCCACCGTAGTCATCAAACTATAGCACTGATTCCATTGTAACAACCACTAAAGATTCACAGTGATGATCACAATTCAACTATTAAACTGTCATGAATGAAGAAATCTCTGAATCAAACAACTGTGTCCCTACCCATTCATGAATGAAGGGCTTCTTTCTCATACATTGCTCCGCATTATCGTATTTCCAGTAGGTGTATCAATTACCTGAACCAGTCTCCCAGGAGTGTGTCTTATGTAATGAAAATAGACATAATTTGGATTACATGGATATTCTGTTACTGATTGAAACTTCGTTGAATATTCTCAATAATTAAGAATAGACCATTTACATAAAAGTAATTCAAAAATATAGTCAAATTCGATTGTCTGCATGGGGCTCTCTCACAAGATCCCCATGTCTGCATGGGGATCTCGTAAGAGGGCCCCATGCAGACAATCGAATGGAGAAAAAATGATTATACAAATTGTTATGCTGTGATAGATACATTTCTAACTATTAGGTTTGGGGCATATAGACTATTTCATGCTTGAAAACGCCTGCCGACGAATTTCCATAGCTCACAAGTATTTTAAAGACTTCTAAGTCTGCCTCGTGAGAAGTAGTGAAAAATTTTTGAATGTTGAATTAGATTTGGCTGTTATTTTTTTAAGAACAAAACACAAGCACTACAGTAAAATCCTTAAGGCGCTCTCAGTGCGGTGCCTGTGTGAAATTAGCGAATCACATTGGATTTGAATCACTGGAGATTAAATCCATTTGGAAAAACATTCTCAGGAAGTTTATTCCACATAAACGCAGTTCTCCAGATGGAAGAGTTTTCAAACAGTGAAGTTCGATGTGTACTAAGTTGAACCTCAAAACGATGAGCAGCCACAGTCCGTGGCGTATTTCTGATATGTACCGCTCTTGGTGAAATCAAATGTACCTAGTCACTTGAACACCTCCTGTGAAAATATCTATAGAAGAGATACAAATCAACAACCTTCCTTCGATGTTCCAGGCGATCAAGGTTGCACGTGATGTTCGCGTTTCCAATCAGGCGGATGGCTTTTTTCTGGATGGAGTACAGCCATTTTAGGGTATGTTTGGGCGCGGAGCTCCATACATGAGAACAACACTCCAAAGAAGGTCTGATCTGAGATTTATAAAGCATCAAAAGTTGTCGAGGTGTGTACAGTTTTCTTATCGAAGCAGAAAGAGGAATTGTCTGTTCTGACATTATTATATCCGGTTCGGAGACATTTATCTTCTTGGAGTAAACCGATGCCTGGGTTTTTGTGGCATTGAATTGAACCTGGTTACTTTCATCTCAATTCGAAATAACTTCTAGATCATCATTAAGACATGCAACCTCCTGCTGCCGGTGAAAATGTGCCTCCGTAGCCGATGTCCATGTCGACAACATTTTTCTATCGTAGAATAATTTCTTCCGAGAATTTGCAATAATCCGGTAGTAGGGCAATATATTGAATAAAAATTGAAATGTATCGATCACACTTCTCAACTGATAGCGCAGAGTTTTCAAAAATTTTGGAATTGAATTTTTTTATACACCAGTTCTTTTATGCATCAGTTATTCTCATTTCTTAAGTGCTTTCAGATAAGTACTTTCATATAAATGAAATTATTGATGTCATAACAACTCGTGTTGAACCTAACGATTGAAAATTTGATTTCGTGGTCGAAAAATCCCTGAGAGTTCGACTCCGGTTACACCTTTTCCAGATAGTCAAGATAAACATTTCAAAATAATAGTTTTTCTCATTTATATTATACCCCTATGGATAAATAACATGGATAAATGGATAAATAACCAAATACATAACTTTCTCCCCATCCATAGTTGATCAACCATCCCAATTTATTCTTAAAATACATACTTCCACCTGTGATAACGATACATGCAGTTGTCCGATTTTAGAAAAAGCATCATCGATAAAATACTTGGGTATTATGATAGACCAACACATACGCATAAGGATAAGAGCATTAAGTCACAAATTTTATATCCTGAGAGACATTCTCTCAAGAAAAAACATGATTATTTTGTACAATAGTCTCGC
>WOGL01000409.1:0-15081 GCA_015342145.1 Leptinotarsa rubiginosa | reverse complement strand
ATATAACTATTTTTAGAATTTATTGTTAACATACAGCTTTCGCTGTAAACATATTAATTGAACCAGCATCTGGATTAGCGATTTAGATCAACGCTGCATGCTGCACACACATACGTACCTAAAATCAACAGTGTAAATTGAATAGGTCACACCCGTTCACTTGTTTTTTCATTTCTACGGCATGGTTGTTGATCAGTTGATGAATGTAATATTCTCAACTCAACTGCTAGTATTTTTTAGGCTATACTTTCTCCACATATTATGTTGAGAGTTGTGGACATCTTGCTCAAAACACTACTGCATAGTACTATTTTAAACAAGCTATGGTAGTTTTTTCACAGAGAAAATAGTTACCCTAGGCAAAAATGTGACCAACAGACAATTGTCAAAAAAATCGAAAACATTCTAATTCAAGTGAATTCAAAGAGTAAACCAGGGTTTGGAAAACACAGGAAAGTAGCTTTTCTTCTTCAAATTATGAGGCTATATTTTTTCCACTGAAGGAAGAAAGAAAGTAATTAAGTTCAGAATAAACTCCATACAAAGATTTGTGTAGATGTGTGTATGCACAAGGATGTGCATTGAAATTACTTTCAGTCACAAACTGGAAGAAAACTCTCATATAAACATTGAATAAAACGAAAGAAAACTTTTTATATGAACATTGTGTCATACGAAAGACTCTTTTTTCTAATCAGTTTGCACTGCAGAATGAAGTTAGAGAATTGAATCAGATATCATTCATAGGAAGGGTACAAAATATAGTGTATGAAAGAGTTTCAAAGCATACATTTATGAGTGAGCTTCCTCAAATTTCAAAGAAAGGTTAAAAATTCAAAATTAAATAGCTCTACAAAAGTTTTTTCTGGTATATCAGAATCAAATAAAAATTTTCGAAATACAACATGCATCGGAATTATAAAAATTTATAGTCGTCCATTCATCTCTGTTTCTCCGTACTGGTGAATTCTAGGAAGCTAAAATTTTTAATAAAGTGTGTACAAGCCAAATGAAATGAATTAATTATTTCGGTTACTGTTCATATTTGAAAAAAATTCCTTGAATTTATATTTAGCATCAGAATTGCACCCGTGCGGAGCCGGAGCGCTAGTGTATTATAAGAGCATGAAATAGATCAATACTCAATAGTTTTCTTCTGCTAGTTCATTCATGAATAATTGAAATACCATCTGCAAAATCTATGATGTGGATTTATTGAATCTTGTAATTTCAAAAAACTTATCAGAAATATACATATCTTGCGTTATGAAATACAAAATTACATGAAAACAAAACGATACATGAAAAATAAAGAATGAAACTTTCTTTGTTTTTTCACCACTTTTATTCGTAAGTAATGTTGTTGCTGCAGTTTCGTGCTATAAGGACATTTTCAAACAATTACAACTGATTTACGAATAAAAGTGGAAGAAACATTCACGTGATGATCACCCACCACGTAGTAACGGATACATCCATCAATATATTGAGACAAGATACATCGAAAATATTTTATTACGAAAAATATAAGAATTCGAGACGAAATACTGAATATTAAGTAGATAAAAATGTTAGAACTGAGATGGACTGATGACGTGATATTTGAAAAGAAGAATATCTTGAATGAAAATATTACACAAATAACTCAAAAAATCAAAGAAAATACAATTAGGTGCTCGACAAAAAAATATAAATACAAAATTCAAAAGAAAACAGTAGAAGGCAAAGAAAATAATGATGAAAACATCAATTTCTAAGACAGAAGGTTATTTACAAACTTATTCAAAAAACACACTCCAATGTGAGATTTCCATTCAAAGTTTATAAAACCAGTATTGTGACGCGCGAATATGCTATCATATAGCGAAACACGTGCCGAGGTTTTGTAAACCAATGAGTGGAAATCTCACATTTAAGTATGTTTTTTGAATACAATATAATGGCTTTTCATCAAGTATGGGTCAGTTCTATCACGAAGACACAGAAGCAGAGGTTCTCGAGAAGGCGATCATACCAAAACCAATAGTTATTCCAGTTTGGAGCAAACATAAAAAGATAGTGACGAAACGCATGCAGCAGGCCTCTAAAAGCACAATTACTCCCTCACCTTATGGAAGGCCAATAATAGAAAAACAGTTTGAATTTTTATCAAATCTGTTTTCTGATATTGGCATTGAAGTTGGTAACTGATCGATACGTGAACTTAAGTTATTTCATTCAATGAGTTTGGTAAAATTTCTTTCCTCATGTTCAAATTGGTAACTATTACGTAACAAGTTGAAAGAAAATAATAAAAGTCAAATTGTTAATTCATTTAAAGTAGTACTAAGTGGATGGAGTTTGGTCAGTATGAATATTATTGAATAGTAAAACACGTGTTGCGGTTTTGTTATGAAGTGTTACTTTCCTTCAACTATCGGCCACTTTCATCAGACATTTTAAAAAAATCTAAAGCAAATGAACTTGAAACGTTCAAGCCAGTCTCGATATTCCTACATAGTAGGTTTAATGGACTGACACCTATCAGAAAACAACTACTCCTCTGGCTAATACCACGAAGGGCAGGTTCTATTCTGCTGATGATATCAGAAAGAAGAAGCGAATGAAACATTCAACAAAAATGTTTTCGTTGAAATGTAATGTTCCCTCACCTTTAGAACTTTTGGTATCAGAAGGAATCCTAAAATCTTCATTCTCTTCCAAAATTTGCCCATACTGGTTAGCTCTTTTCCTCTCAAATAAAATTCATTGTTTGGTTCACCAAGTGAGTCGACTTTCACACCAAATGCAGCAGAAGCTATAACGTCATTAGCAAAACGAGTGAATGTATCCTTCATTTCCATTTCTATTATTTCTTCATCTTTTTTAACAAAATAATCAGCAAAGTCCTCAGCACATTTAGATATCAGAACGAAAATTGATCGCATTTTGCTACTGGTGAAGGATGGACTGAGAATAGGCCGCATATCTCGCCATTTCTGACCTAGAAAAAATAAAATCTATCAAATTTCATCCCTAATTGCAGATGAAGGAAAAAGTCTAGGAAATTCATATAACAATCATATTCATCAGTGGACGAGAAACAAATGGTAGTTATTTTTGGAAATGACATCCACACCAAAACGAGCCTCTAATCTGTATTTGAAAGGATGATTTTTCATCAAGCAGAGTATTACTGATTTTCTCGGTGAAGAAATGAAATTGTATCATTTTCCTAAACAACATCGCAAAACTCATTATAAAGTTGTGAATACACAGACAATTCAATTATAATTTTTTGTCTATCAAAAAAGGGTTACCGATCAAGCAAATATTTTTCTCTCACAAACTTCAGCTAAACCGATTTGATTTTCACAAAATTCATTTTCATATTTTCAGAAATGAAGTTTGTGGAGATCAAATCGTTTCCGGTGTAGTTTGTGAAATTACTATGTATCTTCTTCAAGTAACGGTTGAGTCAATCAGAAAAAATATTGTTCTGTCGTTATATGTTACAATTGTACCTAATACTGGTATCTGAGTCATTTCGACTTATGTGTAAAAATTAATTCGAAAAGAATTGCGATACAATATATCTCGGAGCATAACTCAAACAGGCGTTTTTATACATACGAGGGTGATTTGAAAAGTTTTCGACATCAACATGAAGATAGCATCAGTCGTGAATGCATGCTGATGAATTTGGTTGTTCATCTGTTGACAGTTACTCACCAAAGTTTCAGCTACTTTGGATGCATAGTTGTTATGTAACAATCGTTTGAGTGAGTTGACGTAAGTGTTTTCATGAGAATGGACAAAATCGAGTATAAAGCTGTCATTAAATATTGGTTGTTGAAAGGCAATACGCCTACGCAACACAAACATGAGTTGGATTCTGTGAATGTGCACCCTGCACCATCATTTACCATAGTGAAATTTTTGGCAGCTGAATATAATCGTGGCCGTAAGAGCTTGGGAGACGATGAATGTTCGGGACGTCCAAAAACTGCAACTACTGACGAAAATATCGCCAAAGTTCACCAAATAGTGCTAGAAGATCGCCAAATTGAAGTAAGAGAGATAGCAGAGATTATGAACATAAAAAAACGTGTTTGTCACATACTATATCACTAGTTAGGTATGAGAATGTTGTCAGCGCGTTGGGTGCCGCATTTGCTCACGTCAGACCAAAATCGTGTTCGAATGAACATTTCCAACGTTCTGTTAGCGCAGTTTAGTCGCGATAAATTCGAATTTTGGCACCGATTAATTACTGTAGATGAAACTTTGATACACCATCGTACGCCTGAAATAAAAATACAGTCCAAACAGTGGACTGCACAGGGGAAACCGGCTCCAAAAAATGCAAAAACTGTTTTCTCGACTGGAAAACTGATGGCGACTGTTTCTTAGGATAGTCATGGAGTTATTCAAATCGATCTTCTTCAAAAAGGAAAAACCATTACAGGATCATACAACGCATCATTACTTGACTAGCTGAAGGCAGAACTCACAGATATAGCCTCAAACGACTTCTTTTTGTTCCCTTATCTAAAAATTACGCTTGGAGGACAAAGAATTTCGTCAAATGAAATAGCAATCACCTTCGTGAACAATTATTTTGCAGAGGAAAACGCCGCGTACTATTTGGACGATTATAGAGATGTGAGAATCGCTGAGACAAGTGTGTAGAATTTAAAGGAGACTATGTTGAAAACAAATTCTGAAAATATACCTTGTATCTTTGTTAGCTCGTAAACTTTACAGATCACATTCGTACATATATGTATATAAAAACGCTTGAGGAATCTATTGTGTAGTAAAATACGTATTGATGATTTATGAACTATCCAGAGAAAATCTCACTAGAGTGTTACTTGACGTTACGTTATTGATTTTCAATCATGATAAGAGAAATGAAAATTTCTATGTTTTCTACCAATTTTATTTGTAACTAACGTTGCTGCAGTTTCGTCCTAAATGGACATTTTCAAATTAATACAATAAACTAAAAATGGTTCATTACATTCGCCAATATATACTGCTGGTGCAGGTACTTGATTGAGTACCTGAATTTACAGTTCACAATGCGGATGTGCCAACTTAAAAACCGGAGGGTAAATTTAATCGATTTGATCATTTAACAGATTGCACCCGCAATGTTTATGTTTGTGAATTTCCAAGGATTCTAAATAATTGAGTTTGCATCCCTTCCTTGCATAGTGCAAAATTTCCGTATTGTTTAGATTCGGAAACTTGTGGATGCATGCCAAGGAAGGGTTTGAAAACGTCGAATCATTTTTTCCTAGTCTGAAGGACCTTTCATGTTCAGCATACCGTTTTTGGAAATTTTGGCCGCATTGTCCCACATAAACACTATTACACTCCGGACACTTAAGCTTATAAACTATAGATTTTTCCAACTTGTCGACCTCATCTTTGGCATTGAAAAGGAAATGAGATAATCTGGCATGTGGCCTGAATGCTACTTCCACATTGTTTTTTCTAAAGAAACCTGCGATTTATGTTTGAGAATGTCCATATAGGACGAAACTGCAGTAACGTTAGTTACAAATAAAAGTGGAAAAAACATAAAAATTTTCATTTCTCTTTTCATTATATAGTTTCTGTACCTGCTATAAATCGTATATGGAAACGTCATACAAATCAGATCTTAAAATCAGATGTTAAATGTCGTTTACCTAACGCTGATAATGAAAGTGCAGAACAAAAGGAAGAAAAACCTGAAACCGTTGAACCAAACTGCTCGAGTTCATCTGAAGAATTTCAAGGAAACAGTTTTGTCTCGATTCCGGAAACATTCGATCATGGAGGTGAATCTGTTACAAATACGGAGAGGCCAAAACGTAATGTCAAGCCTCCGGAGAGATTAACTTATAAATAATCGGGTTCATTATCGAATATAATTGTTGTTGATAATGATTTTGAATTATCTAAAATATTCTTTATTTATGTACTTCTTATGAAGGGTTTTTATAATGTCCGTTGGTTTCCTGCATTGTAAAAGCACATTATCACCCAGTTTTTGTTCACATCCTTTTTGTAATATATATAATATTATCGATTGGGGAAAGTATTTTATATGTTACATAGTAACACCAAACCCCAGAAATAGCAGTATGTATGTATGTATGCTTGTATGTATGTTTGTTTGCTTGTAACCCCCAAGCTCGGGATCTGTATTAACAGAATTACCGACATTATCATTGCTTGATCTATTCGCGGGCTGATGGCGCTGTACGTAACCTCCTTGATATTCCTTGATCTATTCGTGGGTAGATGGTGCTGTACGTAACCTCCTTGATGGGTTGTTCAAAAGAAAATCAAAATATAAAATGGATTTTGAGAATTATAAGTGTTAGCGAAATTTTGTACAGATGAAATACTTATATATTTGAATATTTTCAATTACCCGTGATTTAATGCAGAAAAAATTTTGAACGAAACGAAAGATACATTTTGAAATCTAATTAGATTATTTGAAAGCAAACCAGAATATGGATTTCAACAATGAAAACGTTATCGTAAAATGTACACCTAAAATTCAGTTACTTAAATATTTCAAAAAATCGAAAAATTAGAATTAAGGTGCTTGACATTACATATCGAATCAAAAGATTGATTTGAAAAATAAATACAGTTTGATATACTAAAAATCATGCTTTTAAAGAACATCGAACTAAAAAGTTAAAAATATATTTTTTTAAAATAAGCTTAAAGCAATAACGTACGAAAAATACTAGTATTATTGTGAAAAAAGCGACGACGGGCGCTTGATATACAAAAAATATGGCATAAAGCGCCCACGATTTTTTCACAATAATACTAGTATTTTTCGATCGTTATTGTTTTAAGCTTAATTTTTAAAAAATACTTTTAACTTTTTAGTTCGATGTTCTTTAAAAGCGTGTTTTTTAGTTTTTTCAAACTATATTTATTTAAAATTATTCCGTGCAATGAAAAAACCTTTTTAACACATTTCAACCCATTTTACCCTGTCGCTTGTAAAAATAACACTGTCAAAACTAAGAACTTCCTTATTCTCCGCTAAAAATCACAGAATCCACCTGTACCCTTCGAACGAAGGTAAAAGAGATGTCCATTTCCTTTCCGTCTGCATCCCCCTTAATCACCTACTCCAGCAGGGAGCGAGCTGAAAAAAATTAATAACCCCTTTTCGAAAAATAAACCGTGTGAAATATATTCCTTTCTCAAAAATAATACTCGAGGGCAATAGATTCAAGTGTGGGAACAACATAATTTCCCTATTCCTAGCTGGTTGTGTAATTAGAGGGTGGAATCAAATGGGGTTCCGAGCCGAATGGGATAATAACAACATGGTGGGGACGAATCGACGAATGTTATATATATGCAGACGCGCGCGCTTGCTAGATATCATTTTATTCCGCGTCGTCGTTTTGCCACAGTCCGCGCGAGCCTGACGACGAGATAGAAAGTCAATACAATGTCGGTGAGAAAGTTTTTCCGTTGGACCAGCCACAGCTGTCTTAAGGTGAGTTTGACTCTTATATTTTTCCAAAATAAAACCACTGTGCTGTGAAAAATGTTGACCGAAGTGTGCTGCTAAGCAGTTCCCGATGTTTCTCGTTTACAAACACAATCACTGCTCGTTGTTTTCGTTTACCCAGCTTCCTTGCTACATCACTTCTTCCCTTGCTTTCGAGTGAGGGAAGGGTGGAGTTCCACATGAAAATTGGCATCTCGTATTGGAAAATCACCCCTGCCCGAATATTTTATTCAATATCGTAATGTATCGTTCGTTTTCAGATTTTTAAAAACTGGACGACGTCCGTCCACAAACGCAGACAAAGGAACAAATACACCAGCTATGGATCTGCGGTTTCGCTGTCCAACTACGGCTACAGGGGAAGCATTTCCACGGAAATCACAGTTCTGGAAGACACCCTTCTTTGCCCTTGCTGCCAGAACAATAACAACGAAGTGAACGAAAACAGACTCAATGAGTGCATCGAAAAAAGAAAGTGCAGTGTATAACTATTTCCACTTCTTTTGTACATATTCCCTTTTTATTGTAAATTACGATGCTGACTGTGATATTAGTATTAATGATTACATGAATTTATTCGATTTGTTTTTCTGTGATGAGAGAAAATTCCACACAACTGCATGAATGCTGGAAAGACTGGAAAGAAAGAAATATGAACAATTCTTTGATTTATCTTCTCGATTTTGTAACCGCCCACAGAATTATCTGAACAAATATTCATTATTTTCGCTAAAAAGGTTGTCAAACAAGAAACCTCCTAAATAAATATTGTTGAGGTCTTGATAACACCCACAGAAATAAAAATAATACACTGTCAATATGTATTTGGATTATAAAATAATTACCGACACAAAGTTCATTAGATAGCAACAATAATGTCAGGGTAGATCATAATAATGCTAATTATAATGCCTAATGAGTTGTCGAAATGAAAACAATACACCAAACACTTGTGGAAACGTAACACGTATATTGAAGGTAAGTAAAAGTAATATGAAATTTTCATTTCTTGAGTATCGAACCTTGACTTCATATGATTTTATTAATAGCTATCGCAGATATAGTATAATTTTATAACAAGATGAATGTTGAAAAACGATCGTGTGATTTATGAATTCAGTTCACATGAAATTAGAATGAACAACTGAATGAACTGAATGAACAGAGTCTTATGTGTTAATGAATGGGTAATTTTTTATGAATGTGAAAAAACTAGTACACACTGAAGAAAAATTTAGATTCACAGCAAGGTTAGGTTAGCAAGGTTAAGTATGACTATATTAAACACAATGTGAAATGTTTCTGAAATTAAACGGAACAGGCTGATATTTGACGTAAGATTTTTGCTATAAACGGTTTCCGAAACCGCGCCACGTGTTTCGTTTTATGACAGCTTCCTCAGGCCAGAATAAATGTCAGGAATACCATTTCTGCTTGAGGAAACTATTAGATAACAAAACACTTGCCGGGATTCTCAAAACCTTTTATAGTAAGTTGTATTGAAACAGTGAATTTTTTCTACTGACTTTTTTGATTAATTTCAACAAATGTGTTGATTGATACCAAATAATCTTTCTTGATTTGTATTTTCCTCTCCTACCAGCATAATGCTGTTGATAATAACTGTAAAAGAGGCATGCTCTAACAAAAATGAAAAATGTGAAACAACACAAATAAGGAATGAAACAGATACAATTTTGAAAAAAGCTGGAGAAATATCGAATACTTTCGTTAAACATTTCACAGGTATCGGTGGAAAATTTGCAGAAAATATCGCAAATATAGAATTGAAAAGTGAGAAACGACTACCAAATTCATTATTCCTTGAAGAAACCTCCGAGAACGAAATGAAAAATTTGATTTTGAAGTTGAAGAATAATAAGGCACCCGGATTTGATAATATAAGTGCAAAAACTATCAAATGCATGGAAAATATTATTTCAGAATGAATGACTACATTCGATGCTTGTCTACAAAAGATACTGAAGAAAAAAAGCAAAGTGATATTTCTCGGTGATTTCAATATAAATTTTTTATCAACAACACGTTATTGTTCTGAACTAACAAATTTATTCGAATCTTTTGATTTGACTGTCACAATCAAGGAACCCACAAGAATTTCCCTAGACACTGCTACCTGCATAGATAATATCATAACTAATATTCCTGATGACCTTTTTGTGACGGGTGCTCTTGAACCCTGTCTATCGGATCACTTGGGACAATACATGCTGAGTGAATTTACAGTTACATCAAAAAAAGACGCAATTTATATAAGATTTATTTCTTTTTCAGCTATAGACACATTTAAGGGCGCCCTTGAATGTTTCGACTGGAGTATTTTCGAAAACACGGATCGTTCTCCGGATGCTTTGGGTGAACTTCTTGTGGAGGTCTTGAATGGCTATGTGGTCGAGATGTTTCCTTTGAGGAGGGCGAGACATCATCGCGATCAAAGACCTCCAGTCAGTTGGTTCGGTGATGAATTGCGCTATAAGAGGGAAATCCGCTAGACAAGATTTGGTAACCGAAAAAATCTTTAAAACATTAAGCAAAGATTACAAAAAGTCTATACAACTGGCAAAACGAGAATCGTATGAAAGTTTTTTGGCATGTTCTCCAAATATCAGTAGAGATACTTGGAGGATCATCAATTATGAATGTAATAGGAGACCTTCAAGGGAGGTTGATACACCGCATTCGGAGAACGACTTCAATGATTATTTTGTTGACATTGTAGATTATCTCATTTCATCTCTTCCTGAAGTAAATTATGAAGCGACAGATTTCTTGAAAAATCTTAAAACACCAGTTAACTCCTTCGTATTGTTCCCCACGACCCCGAGGGAAGTAATGGAAAGTATCCAGTCTCTCAAGAACTCCAATTGTTCGGACTATTTTGAGCTTAACAGTGGGATCATCAAAAGTATTGCCAATATGATTGCGTACCCATTATCCCTATTAATAAATGAATGTTTTTCTCATGGGGTTTTTCCTGCAATATTAAAAAAATCTGTAGTCCTACCTCTTTTTAAAAAAGGAGACCCTCATATTATTGACAACTTTCGACCTATTTCAATAATACCTATACTTGGAAAAGTTATCGAGGTAATTGTCAAAAGCAGATTAATAGCATACTTAGAAGCTAATTCTCTTTTCTGCCCTGGACAATTTGCGTATAGAAAGGGTAAGTCCACAATCGATGCTCTTTTGAATATCATATCCAGTATAGTGATAGGTTTTGAGGAGGGCAGACATTCATTCATAACGTTGTGCGATCTATCGAAGGCATTTGATTGTGTTTCGCATAATATTCTGCTTAAGAAACTTTCCTATTATGGTATCCGTGGACTGTCCCTTAAATTCTTTGAATCCTATTTGCACGATAGATCACAGTGTGTATCATTACATGGGATTAAATCGAATGTGAAATCTGTCAAACATGGTGTGCCCCAGGGTTCTGTACTGGGACCAATCTTGTTTATACTATATATAAATGACCTATACTACCATATACTTCCTAAAAAATGTTTTCTTTTTGCGGATGATACCACTTTGGTGGACTGTCACGGTAGTGTTAATGATTTGAGTGTTTCTGCCAACGCCACCATGAAGTCTGCAAGTAACTGGTTTGTTTCAAATAGACTTCTCCTTAATGAGGCTAAAAATCAAAATCTTATAATTTCCACAAATACGTATTTAACCTCGGGTAAAAGTGTTAAGCTACTGGGGATTCATATAGACGACAGATTGAACTGGTCATGTCATGTTGACAAACTGGCCAAGAAATTATCAAGTGTAATATTTATGATTCGTAGACTGAAGGAATTCGCCGGTATCAGAGCGGTCAAATCTTCGTACTTCGGACTCTTCCATAGTCACATGGTATATGGCATAGTGTTGTGGGGGGATTCTTGTCATTCCAAAAAAAATTTTATATTGCAAAAAAGAGTTATACGTCTAATATCTAATGCCAACTTTAAAGATCATTGTCGCCCACTTTTTATTCATCTCAAAATTATGCCGCTTCCTACAGCTTTTGTATATGAAACATTGATTGAAATTCATAAAAATAAATCAAAATACATTTTACAATCGCAACAACATGAATATCCTACAAGATCAGGAAATCTGATAAGAACTGAGAGATTCAGACTGAGCACCTCACAAAATAATTCATTGAATTTGAAATTCTATAATAAGTTACCATGTCACATAAAACAACTCAGTTTCTACTGTTTCAAGCAAAAACTGAAATCATTTTTTTTGAATCACTGTTTTTATTCTACAGATGAATACATGTTGTACAACATAGATAATTCATGTGACTTTGAGTGAGTAACAATTGTTCTCATTTTCAACATTAGTTGATTGATTGTTTTTATTATTATGTACACTGTTCTGCTATACAAGTATTGTGATAGTTTTATTTGTATATATGACGTCATATTTATAAATTTTTGTGTTTTGTCTTGCTACAAATATTTGTTCAAATGTATCACGTAGCCAATAAACTATAATATTCTATTCTATTCTATTCTATTCTTGCATAAAATACATATTCCTAATAATTAATGAATATCACATATGAATTTTCTTGAGGGGACTAATAATGACTATGTGAATAGTTATTGCAACGGATAGTTATTGAAATGAATCTGATCAAACACTTTGAATGAATCATTTTCCTTTATGGAAACTCTTCTATCCTATTCCATGCGGGCATAGAGTGTTCTGTCAGTTTGATATATGTGAAATATCGGACATGAACCACACGGCAATTTACAAACTCCTGATCTATCTGA
Organism: Leptinotarsa rubiginosa; assembly: GCA_015342145.1. NCBI lineage: Eukaryota > Metazoa > Arthropoda > Insecta > Coleoptera > Chrysomelidae > Leptinotarsa > Leptinotarsa rubiginosa. The sequence continues at coordinate 2,748 of WOGL01000409.1, read as the reverse complement.
CACCAATTTTTCATCTTTGTTGATTTATTTCAAATGGAAATTTGTATTCAACGTGCAACTCATCTCCTAAAGAGAGTTCAATCATGAATTCAAATCTCCAGTTTTCCTATAAAATGTTTTGAACCTAAACCTTCCGTTGCTCAATATGTACCCGCCAATTACACTGGTCAACAATATTTTAACTGTTTTTCGTCAGATGAAAACTTATATCAAACTTAAAATCAACTAGAGCCACTAACCAATATTGTATCAATGAAAAAAAATTAACATATCAGGTTTTCTCTTGACACAAAGCATATATTTTCGTAAAAATTACAAAAATCATTTACACTTGGAAAAATTATTACTTAATGTACAATGAATATTTATGATTTTCGTGAATATTCGTCTTCTGGTAGGTCCCTTCTGAGTTTCCAGTAATGGTCTACTAGCATTCCTGGACTACATTTCCATTGATAAGGCTTCTCCATTAGGGAAATGTCCCGATGGAATCTCTCTCCTTGTTCGTCACTCACAGCACCCAAATCTAGATGAGAGTCCAACATATGTATTTTTTAGATAACATTCCACCCCAAAGTTTTATATGATATTATTAGTTCCTTTATTAAGTCTTTGTGTTTTCCGCTTTATGATTTCCTAGGAAATTTTGGAAAACACTCCCAAAACATTTCCAGGCGATTTTTTCCTTGTCATTTAGTTTTCCTTCAAAGCTCTCATCATAGGTTGTCGTATTTGTGAGCCTACAAATTTTCTCCCTCAAATTTTCGCTTCGCTGAGTTTGGGGAATTTCATTTTATTTTATTTGAATAATGACTTTTTCTGTCTCTGCTGCCAAAAAGAAATAAATACATTTGAATTGCCACAAATTTTCCAAGCGTGTTTACTGTATTTAATTTTTTCAAGAAGAAATCTCATATTTTTGTAAGTCTCTTTCATATCAGGACCATGAGCAACCGGCACTGAAGGCACTGAAAGCAGCAACACTGCTTTCAAAGTAGTTTTTGAAGAGTCGATGAACAATCGACGGTGACTTGAGTCATGTTCAAAATTCCATAAATTCATTACAACGTAAATGTTATTACAGTGGACTAAATAATTTACTTTAGAAAAGTAAGGTTTCATTTCATCGTCACGATGTTGGAAATAAGAAACTTTTGTATCAGGAGAAAGTAAATTCCAGTCGTTTAATCTAGACCCCAAAATCTCAGCCTGATCTTTTTATACAAATTCAAATCACATACTAAATCGTTTTAATCACTTTGTGTCAATGAATGCGGTTCTTTTGAAGTTTGCGGTTCATAACTTGGGTCACTATTTTCATATTCCTCATGTTCCGGACTGGAATCCCGACTTTTCTGGTCGTTGTAATGCCTTTTATTTTTGTTTGACCCAAATAAAAGGTATTACAACGAAGTCCAAATATGCTATCGAGTATCCAAACTTGTCCAAATCATTGGTATACCAAATGGCAAATGTCTAGGTTCTTGTTCAGCCTAACCTAATAGGAATTTCACACATGTTACACAACATTTATGTGGGACCCAGAATTTATCTTGATGCTGCATAGTGAATCTAAAATATTCTAATGGGGTGAAATTTCAACGCTGGGATGTAAACGTTGAATCTCCACACACTCCACTCACTCCCAAACATATTTGGGATATACCTATCGAAAATAAAATGTATGTTAGTTGATGCAACAGTTATACAGCGGCCTAAATGACTTTATTCAAACAAATACATTTATATAAGGTGAGAAATGCTGTCACAAATAAACTGGATGTGATTGAAACAAAATTATTATATATTTATAATGGGGATAGGCCAACATGAACAAAAAACATCACAAAGTTCATGTGACAAAAACACTGTTGACCAGTGTAATTGTTAAAAGAAGTGTGAAAACTCTCTGCTGCTTCATATAAACGTGTGTCCTAACTTTATTCATTTTCCGAGTAACGGGGTGCCAAAGTTTTACTAAAAAAATGGTTCTTTATCAATAACTCACAATTATTATCGCGTCGATTTTGATTAAACTACGTGTGTTTGTTATGATTAACAAGTGGCTCCTTTTCATGAAATTAGATTTGGACTTTCAATTCCAGTGGCACCGCAGAGAATTACTTGATATTCAATTCTGCTCTGTTGAAGCAGTTCTTCTTCACAAAGGTTTCCCCATTCTGTTGAAGAGGTATTTCCCTTCTTTATTAGGATTTTTCTGTGTGTGTGTTCATGTTTCCAGATATATTCTCCCACTGTCTTGTAGCACTATCAAATGTGAACGGAATAGGTTCAAGATTGTAATGCTGCTGATGGTCTGGTTCTCATGTTATCCTTGCTTTCATTATTTCCAGATACCGAATTCCGCACCTTTTTACACTGTATCACAAATTAATCTACTTCAAGATATTTATTTTCCTACTAACCACATAAGCTTTTAATAAGTATCCCAACCAGCAAAATTGTTTTATAAATTCATGTTCCTGCAACAATTTTATTTTGTTGGTATTTTATAATTACTTCCAAAATGCACACGTTTATAAAATAAAATTATAATACGTTATAAAATAGTCACAAAATTATCACAGAACCGTTATTACAACTAACTTATAAAACATATTTTCCTATAAAAGTAAATTGTTTTGTAGAAGTTTTACAGCACTTTTCTGTGAGGTTTGTATGCTCTTTATAAAACTATTTGAAGATTATTTTATAACTGCTTCCTGTAGCTTTAATAAAATTATTTTA
>WOGL01000408.1:0-15096 GCA_015342145.1 Leptinotarsa rubiginosa | reverse complement strand
AGAGAAGTAAGAGTAGTATTTATACCCAAACCAGGTAGGATGGACTACACCCTACCAAAAGCATTCCGACCAATTAGTTTCACATCGTTTTTTTTAAAAACCATGGAGAGGCTATGTGAGCGGTACATAAGAGATGAAGTACTAGTTCACAACCCACTTCATCCAAATCAGCATGCATATACTCCGGAAAGGCCTACTGATTCGGCCCTTCACCATGTGGTTGGCAGAATTGAGAGATCATTGGACAACAAAGAATCCACCCTGAATATATTCATAGATATCGAGGGAACGTTTGATAAAACAACTTTTCCATCAATCACCCAGCAACTACACTCCAGGAATGTACCCTGGTAGTAGGAGAATGGATACTCAAAATGCTCTCTAGTTGAGCAATAAGTATTAATGTAGAAGACATCACAGTGAAAGGACTGGTCATGAGGGGATGTCCACAGGGAGAGGTCTTATCACCCCTTCTCTGAAACATAGTTCTGGATACCCTGAGAAAAAAAGTCAACAGGATCACATATCAATGAATAATTTTTATTGTTATTGTCCTGTAATCGAATTGAATATTTTCAGTTGTACGTGAACTGCATATGTATGAAAACTGTATGTATGAAAACACTTTTCCCACACCAGCTCAAAAATATTCTCTAAATACGTTTTTTGCTAACCAAGTTGCATCATCAGGAGATAACGACAAATTTTTCTTCAGAGATTTTCTATATGAAATATCTAATTTAAGTGAACGATACCTAGATATATGATTTGCACCTGAAGATGGCGATAAACTTTGCCAAAACGGTAGCAATATTTTGTTTTAAACATGGATACTTTTTTAATGTTCAGTGACCAGTGAGTATGATGTAATCAGCACTACTTATTTTAATCGGCTCATTGAATGAGACACATTCTTTATTTTCAATAATATTTATTCCGTTCAATTTGAAATTCTTGAACTACCCTATATTTTCTACTCGTCTATAGTAAAATCAATGCCGTTTCATCTCAAAATATAAATTGTCCCTTCCGGTGAAAATCAGCAGGATTTGTAAATAACCAAAATTTCAGACAATAGTGTTTTCGTATACCCTAGGTTGGCTTTCATGTAACACCCCATGGATCTATTTCAGTGATCGAAAAGCATTGTGTCATTGTTATCATTATACACATTAAATCCGATTCATATATGCCTGGTATTAAAAAGACACCAAATATAATCCAATAACAATGACAGTGATGATACTTACATAAATGAATATACTCTTATCTGTCAGGTATTATAAACCTGGATAACATATGATTATACAGCATTATATCCAGCCCGAATAATTAGCTTTACAAAAATAATCACACTCGAAAATACACCTGAAAGTATATTTCTCATATATTATGTCTTTCCAAACTTTTAGTAACATCACAGCAAACAATGAAATTGAGTAAATTATGTCTTGAAAATTTATTTGGAGATGGTATAGGCAGAGAAGATACCGAAATATTGTTCTCCAAGGAGATTAACACTGCAATTGCAAAAGTTGATTCACTACTGCCCCGATTGAGGTCATCCCTTCAGTTAGAATTTGTAGCCCAAAGCACTTCACTTCGGGCAGTCCAATTTCAGATACATCGTTACAGCTGGGAGAAATCACAAGCGAAAGCTAAAATGGCAATTACCGAAGGAACCGCCAGTCTCATGTATTTCAAATCTGCAAAATTGAGTTGATGCAATGCGAAGGAATGGACCGTCCGTAGATTTCCGGGCAAGTGACCACATATAACGCCCTTTGAACTTTATGTATATTAATTATCGTTAGGGCGATTTGGCTCCATTAATCAGGCGGTTAACGCGCTGAGCCCCTAGGTATCGAAGAACCCAGGTGCATTTCGTTATCTGGCGGATCGTCCTCCGATAACCATTTACATCCTGCCGCCACCCGTGCTTTGGGATGGGGAGATTATGGTTATGGTTAGTGGAAATTCACGGAGTTCCGCTATGGCTCTGGTTTAACGGAAGCAACAAATTGGAATGAATACATATGTGGAAGTTCATATTTGTCTAATACCGTTAGGGAATACAAATCCGAGAGGAGTAGACCGTTGAGATACGTTCTAGAGAAATGGAGATTTTGTAGGAAGTTTTTACTGTGATATGACTCAATGATTTCTAAATTAATTAAGTAACTACGAAATGATTTAAAGTACGTAGCAGTTGATGAATCGATTCTAGAAAGTTTAGAATGTCTGTTTCGGTTTTTACTAAGTATATATCTAATACCACTTCCAGATATTTGAACTTTCATAACAATTTTACCATTAAGTTTCTTTTAGTAGATTGTTTATGGTACGACAAATATTGGAAATCGATGTCTTGTAGCGGCATACTCTGGGGGATTTACTCTTCAAACGATGTTTCAGGAGAAAGGATTGTGTTACCTAGGTGGTGATCATTTTGAACAATACATTTGATGCATACCTACCTTAGGATCAAATAATCGAACGGGGGAATTCTTCTCATGAAAATTATTGAAAAATTCAGTGCGGTTTATGGGCTTTTGCGAGCTAGAGGTTGGAATAAATCTCACTTTTAACGTCTCGCTGCTAAATGTCTCATCCAAGATGCAGCTGATAATCTATAATAAGAATAAGATAAGTTATTATCCTAACTTATCAACTACTGGCATTCGATGGGAGTAAATTTTTATCATGAACCAATTTTTGGCTTCGAATCAAACAAACCAATCAAATTCATAGGTACGAGTAAAGATTGACAACTCATGCGTTGACATAGAATTCAGCTACACTTTTATCAAAAAACTCATTTTCACTACTTATTCTAAAAAATTGATATGGTTTTTTCATAACGTGACATGTTAAGTGAGAATACCACAAATGTCATTTAAATAAATTGTAATGGATTTTCATCAAGTTACGGTCAGTTCCATCATATACATTCATTTTCATGTCTGAATTATTTTCATAGGTAACTCTATTTTTTGTTTGGGAATCAGAAACCAAAAACCTATTATTGTATTTGATTTTTGGTGTACCATATCATTATTTCCAATGAAAAATATAGATTCTGAATTATAAATCGCAGCAGAGTATTAAAATCTCGAGCACCTTCGTATTAATTACGCCAAAAAATGTAGTCCATCTGACCTATTCCGAAAAATAATCAATTTGATTTTATTTGTTACTCCTGAATTATATTATGATCTGGATGAAATGAAACGACACCACTACTTGAAAGTGGAAAACAGCGTATCTCAGATAATTACAGAAATCAGCTTACAAATCCCCGAAATGTACCTATTTCATGAAACCATTTTCAGTTCCCATTACAATAGGTACTTTGTCATCTCTCGAAATATTTCATACATTCTCATTTCATGTACGATTTTATGAATAATGTCACTCATGTTTCTGCGTTATTCTTACATTGCTTTCATTTCATTAGTCAATATATTGTTAGGTTAGGTTAGGTCTAAAATGAGTGGGTCTATTCGACCCTCCACCGCAACCCGCAAGGGTTTATTGTGGGTCACACATATTCACACTTGGCCAAATAAACACAGCTTCTTAACGAAGCCGATTAGTTTGAATGATGAGTGGTTTTTGGGGTCAGATGGTAAGAGTACGGCTCTGCCGAACTCTAAGAACCTGATTCGCCCCCCAGCGGGGCAGGCACAACGTATATGCTCTGCTGTTTCATCATTTTCCAAACAGAGGCGACACACACTGTCTTCCGACAGTCCAAGTCTCTGCATATAATGATTCAAATGACAGTGACCTGTAAGAAAGCCTGTCAGACATCGCAGTTCATCCCTACTGTAGTCCAACAACTGTTTGGTATCAAGCTTCGAAGGGTGAATAAACGTCTTGGAGTGAACCAATCCTGGAATATTCTGAAAGAAGTCCATAAATATTCTTGCCATCCAGATGTTCAAAGTTTGTTTTACGAAGCCTAAAGTGATGCCAATGACAGGTNCTGCTTGCAGCACCCTCCTTTGCAAGGGAGTCAGCAGCTTCATTGCCTTCCAGGCCAGTATGGCCAGGAATCCAGACCAGAGACAATCTGTTAAGTCTTCCCATCGAGGAGAGTCGTTTTTGGTAATTTGCTACCAATTTAGACGTTGCTCGGTAGGAGCCAAGAGCTACCAACGCCGCTTGACTGTCCGAGAATATTTTTATTGACTTGTGCGTGAGGTTGGATTTATCCAATATACTGTACGTCTGTGTATTGAAAAGACAGTTTTTCAGCAAGAACTTCTAGGAAATAGTAAACTTATTATCGACTTGTATCCAAACTCAAAACAATGAACACCATTTTATTCCAAAAAGAATTCTTGAAAATATTTACAACTCAATCAGGTCCCCTAAACTTGTGTTCTAGTCTCAGCGGAAGCAGTCGAGGTGGAGGAGCATGAAGGGAGCTTCGAAGGAGAGTTCGAAACTAGGGAGACGCTCAAGCTGACCGCCCGCTCCCCGTTCCAGCGCGACGCCTACACATCGACGCGTCGCCCATCCATCAGCACCAGAGGCCGAGCGCGGGATGAGACGACGCAAGAAATACAAGATGAAGACGAAGCCACTCTCAGAGAGCTGCTTATTAGGTAGATTAGCTATAGCGATGCTAAAGCTGCCCGGCAGGTCGGGGTAGTTCTGCTAGTAGGAGAGTGATCTTTTAATTACTAATGACTACCATCTCTCTCAATGAAAATGCAAAGTGAAACACTTAGTGAAAAAAATAAGATTTTCACCACATATCAAAGAACATCACCCAACTTACATCTCAAACAGCAGCTTTTCTATTATTCAGAAAGGAATTATAGAAATAACTACATTCATCTTCTTACTGAGAAATTGCTTGCTCTAATATCGGAAATTCGAAACATTGATTCGAAATTTCACGTTGTCGGATTGCTTCAGGCAACTGAAAAACAGCAGCTCTCAAGCCAAAATTTGAAGCAGCTTCAATAACAGTCCATATTACCAAGTAGTATTCAATCGGTTTTACGGAAATAAATATGAAGATTGTATAGATAAGCCTGGAGAGAAAAAGGGCATTTATCTGCCAAACTCATTTTCATTATATTTTTAAATTAACAAAGGAGTTCTATCTACTTCGTTTTCAAAGAACTATTCCTATAGAATCATCATTGTCTGAAGTGGAATGCATAGTTTGTCTCATCAAAATATCCATGGTAACTTTCACAGTGTCTACATATTTTGCCTTAAATCATTTAAAAAAACATGAATTTTATCAGAAATGAATGCAGTCACAAAATCCTCAGGAATATTTGTTGTTCAGTGGTGAACACAAATTAAATTTGATTCAAGCTCTAGAAAATTGTGAAATCCCTCGTCTTTCTAGAGTGACTGAGTTGGATTACAAAAAATTTAAAAAAAATCATATTTTCATTAAGTATGTTAATATGTTTTATAATGAATAATTTTCACTTGTCAACAACAAAATTGTAATAAAGACAAAAATTATATATAATATTGAAAGTACCTCAAAGACAGTATGAATAGGATATACCTAAATGAATGATCACAAACTGACCACATGACATCTGATTTTCTACAGCATCCCAGAAAAGTATCTGTGAGAGTATGTATCGCCATCCATTCACACAACGATCTCTCACCCAAATATCCACCTCGACTGCAGTTGCTCAATGCTCAGATATGGACCCCAAGTTTTCCCGGACCTTGACTCAATTTCTGATTTTTTGACAGGACTGAAGTGAAAACCTACCTTACTGGTCATCTGGTTCTTCGAAAACTGAAATGACGAGCATTACAAAATATATAACAGAAATGCGACAGGAAAGTATATTTTCACCAGTCTGGTAAAGAAGGTCAGCATCATTAATGTTTGAATTGGGGAGTAGGAATCCTGCGACGGATTTCAGAAAGACGCCCGTCACTAAGAAGACGCCTCCTTTTTCGTCTCAGATAACCTGTTGCTATCCAGGCTCACAAAAGAAAGTGCTTCTTTCGAAATCATATATGTGACTGTGTCTTCGTATATCGTCTAGCAGCAATAAGGGCATACTGAAAAGATTGCATTTGATTGTTTGATATTGAGACTGTCTAATTTTCAAGGTACAAGATCCCCATCTTGAAGATCATAGCAACCTTTCCATAAGAGGGCATCTGTGAGTCAGATATACCTGATGATACGTTAAATTCAGCTATGAAAGGTTTTTTCGCCTCAGGTTTGGGTGAATCAGCGTTCGAGCATAAGCGTTTGCTGACCTGCTTGGAGGAAGTTTGACTCTCTCCTAATGATTCATAATATTTTTCATAACTTCAAACAATTGATATATCGGTCATATCGAAGTCAAAATCAACGACCACTTCTCTTTGAACTACAAAATTCTACATAGAACGACCAAAAATGAACAATTGGAACAATTATTATAGAATTGATACAACTTTTGCTTCGAAAGCCATTTCTACTGATGTTTTTTTTGTCACTAGTATAATTGAATTCTATATTTTGTTTTTGTGAGTTGGTGAAGAGTTAATGAAAATTATAAGGAATTTGAAGAGGAAGTATCATAAAATGAACTGAATTTGATAATATATGGAAACAAACCATAAGTAAAGGTGAAATGTCAATATCAGTTAACCAACTGATTAGTCATCGAGATGAATGAAAGTAAAAACTGTAAATTTCTTTGTGTGATGAGATCAATCTGCATTTGAGAAAACAGAGTGACCTACAAAATTTCACAGTAATTCAAATGAAACTCCCCTACTAGCAGAATATGTATGCACACACTCATCTTTTCAACTTATTGAAATTAAAATATTGTTACAATATGAAAGAATAGGGAAGACTCATATGCAATATCAAGAAAAGTAGCATGCGATGTTTTGTTACGTCGTAGCATTTTCAGATGTTTTCTGTTGTTCAGATCTGATTTTTTAAAACGAGGCAATATTTGAAGGAATGTCGATGAAATAAGCCCGGTTTGAACATGAATAACTGAATTTTAATTCTTATGGTGTAACATAATTCCTGAAAAACATTCCTTGATTTCAGCTTTATACTGAAGCTTTCTCATCTTGTCATTTATCACTATACAATATGTATATTCATGTATCATACCTTGGTTACTCCATAATAAAGAATTCTAATCAGAACTTATTGGATCAGAGGAAAAATAAGTTAACATGTACTGTTCACATGGCAATGTTAATATGACATCATATTGTTTTGAACTTTCTGTAAAGTAGTTTTTTATATTCTCACAGAATTTGATAGGTATTTGCAGGAGAGTATTGGTCGTCTAATAACGAAAAGAAGTATTTCTGGATTAGTAAACGTACAACAAATGAAATTTCATTTGAACTTACAACATCTTCCACTGACCGCTTATTTTTTAATTAAAACTAGCGTCAAACTGATTGGTCAACATATTTTGACTCAGTACGAAAGCCAATGCTTCAAATGAGTCAATTTTAACTAAATGAGTTGAAGGATGGATACATTTTAGAGAAGGGAAGAAAAACTTGAAAACATTACACGAACAGTTTTGAAATGAGTTTCATACCTCATATTAATTTTGAATATTTTCACTAGCGTTATGTAAAATTTTGAAACCAAATGAATTCTTGGAACTGAACAGATTGGAATGGTTAATCACAGATCGAGACATAGAAAACGTTAAATGATGTTCAGAGCGATGTTCTACCAACAGTCAATATTGCATGAAGTACAGTCCTTTCATTTATTTACGAAAATATTTCAATGTTATTCGTAAAGATAATTATACGATAACCCACTTCAAATTCTCTTACGACAGATATTATCATATAATTCTTCCCTATATTTATTAAGAAATCACTGTACGACTATTCCCAAATGCTTTTTTGCCACACTTATTATTATTTGTAAGGTTTAATTTGTACATTGAAACAGTCAGAGTCATCTCTTGAAAAATTAATAGATAAGTCAGATTTTATATAAAACTATGATGATTGGTTAGCATAACAAACTCGTCAAATTTCAAGAATTCAATTAGAAACTGAAGAGAGTTCATTCGATTATCAAATTCTTTATAATTTACTCAAAACGGAACTCATGAAAATGCATACTTTATGGATCGTTTCATCGTTTAGTTGAAGTTTAGCTGAATTTTCAGATTTAGTGTTTGAAAATTTGTACAAACACTCTTGAGGTTGAATTGATTAAAATCGTTCAGAACTCGTTAGTTCACCAGAGTTAGTATGGAAACTTTTGAAGTGAATTGAAATAAACAATTCGAAAATTTTCACTCAAAAAGTGTAGATCATAATTTCTCTCTGTAAGATTTGGGTGCCCTTATAGTAGTTTACATTTATTTTCGAAACAAGTGTTTTGTTTCGTTCAGCAACCGTTTCTGGCTCAGAATAGAGTAGTTTCGAATTATATGAGTATATTAATTCCACTTTTCAAAACTCTTTCGATTTTTTGGAAATTATTGGACTATCCTACTTTCGAAACCCAAAGGATTCAGTGATTTTGTTTGTTTAACCAATCATTTTCTAGCTGAGTATAGAAAATTGATTTATTTTCTTGTAGTATTACAAAAAAGAATTAAATTCTCCATGTTTTTGGTTTCAATTATAATATGTTTTTATTATTCAATATTTTTTTGTACGGTGAGAATAACTCGTCGAGTGAACCAGCTCAACTCATTTTCACATGATATTTGACTTTGTTAACATATCGTTCAATATTTTTTTCAATTCTCATTTCGAATACTGATTAGGTTAGATATCATTTCATGATCTCATCTAATGCCACTGTTTGTTTGTTGTTTTTGACCTGCACTTATTATAGCGTGTTATGGTCAAAATAATGATTTTCAGGTGCGATCACAAAGGACAAAAACCATTTCTAATTATTATCAATGATCAGTACTAATATCGTCGTCAATTATGGCCAATAGTACGCCAGTAATGATGAATGGATTCCCGATATACTTTCATACGTTCTTTCATTCTATAAAGTTTTATCAAATGATAACGCCTCAAGATATGACTTTCGTACGAACATTGTTTTTGATCAAAAATTATGTAACTTGACAGGTAGGATTGGAACCTCTCGTTTGATATGAATCTAATGAAAAGTTTTCCCAAGCACCAGAACTAAAGTACTTTTTCTCAATTCACATCGGGAGATGACTAACTAGTTTCAGTGTGCGTCATCGATGTCATCATCATCATCATCATCATTCGTGCTAGGAATTGCACGTTAAAAGGTAAGATCTCGTTGATTCTTAGCTCCCACAAGTTTCGACTTTTGAGGGTTGAGGGGAGACAGAGCTGGTTAACGGAAATACAGATTTTTAATCGATCATCATCATCGGGATAAGACTGAAACCAGTTTCAATGGAGTCGTCGTCTCATCACCACCAGCATACTAATACGAAGATGAAAATCAGTTTTCGTCATGATGCTGATTTGGTTACGTGTCGAGAAAAAATGCTATAGTTCTGATGCGTGGGAATATTGTTTTCATTGGGATTATGGACTATTCAAAAGAACTTATTATGAATGAAAGATTGATGGCAATCTGAATATGCCTCTATAACTTACTTGGAAATCAGTAAAATCTACTTTTTTTGATAGATTGATGCAAAGAAATAAAATTAAATTCAACTGAAGTACCTAAAACTGACCTGACTACTACAAATTTGTTAAATAAGAAAAACCCACTGACGTTTTTAACAAATACTATCGAACACACATACAGTGTGTCAATTCGAAAACGTACCACCCTCCATATTTTGGTCCATATAGAAAAATAAAAATATGCATAAATACTTCAAACTTGGGAAAAAAGTTTTTGGCTTTCTACTACTCCCAAAAAAATTAATCACTCCTAAAAATATAACCCCTTCAAATCAAACGTCAAACTTATTTTTGAGGGGGACATTTCGTCGACTAGTTTCAAATTAAAGTACCTACATCAATCGTCTAGCGGGGGCGGGTACAACCCCTGGAATTTTAAATGAAAAGTGGGGTTGATTGATCTCTCATTCTGAAGATCGTTCAGCTACCTTCTCAAAAATACCACATACTCGATCTTTTTTGTACGCGAGAAATCTGGGGAAAACTGTAGACAAGTTTGGATATTGAAGACTTTGTGATATTATTTCATTGAATTGAAATGAAAGAAACTTTATTTGTATTACCTAACGGTGAATGTTTGAAGTATTTCCACTTCTAATATCCAACAAAATAATAAAGAAGCATATTATCAAAAAGAATGTAATTTACTTGAACTAGCACTTGTATGGATGTCAGGAATGACAAGTTGGTTATACAGTTGTCAAAAATAAAGAATTTAACGTCAATCACTGATTTGGTCATTTCCAATATCGTGGAAGAAAAGTGCCCAGGAAAAGCATTCTCGAGTTTTTTGTTGAATAATTGTTCATTTATCATTCCTGAGACCATTTTTTGTTACCAAAATTACGTTATTGTAAAATTATTTTCACAAGTTGAAGGTTGTGCGTTCATTAATTTATTTCTAACAATAGTATTCATACAAAGAAATGAAATTTTTCTCATGTATGGTAAACATAGAAGATGCACGAGAAGACCGGCAAGAATGTTCAATGAAATATATCTCAACAGTAACTTAAATCATAAATATACCCTGGAATGAGTAGCTGAGTTTAGTGAAACTGGTTCTGTTGCTTATGAAAAAAATAATCGCGGTGTTTTGGACAAAGGAGCTCAAATAGAAGTTTAAAGTAACTTAATAATTGGATTTTGCGAAACAATGATGGATTTTATGAATGAAAACCAAAATATTTGGCACAATATCTGTTTTACTGATGAGTGTTTCAACAAACAAAATTTTCACTACCAGAACGATGAAAATCCGCGACTTTTCAGAAAAAGTGGACGTTTGATCTGGTATTCTTGGGAATACTATTAATGGACCTCAATTTATCGAGGAAAATCTAACTGGTGAACTCTCCTTAAATCTGGTTGAAGAAATAATAGTCACTTAGATAACAACTAGTTTGGGTTATCAAATTGATGCGGCTGGCAACATGATTTCGTAAGACAATCTTATTCACTTTCAACAAGATGAAGCTCCACCACACAACTTTCCTCCAGTTAGACAGTGGCTAAATTATAGATTTCTTGGCAGATGGATTGGTCGAAGGGGAGCTATAGAATGACCACCACAATCCCCCGGAAGTCACAGCATTCTGTAAATGACCTCTGACTTCATGCCTCCAACTGTCAACTACGAGCTATAGAATGACCACCACAATCCCCCGGAAGTCACAGCATTCTGGAAATGACCTCTGACTTCATGCCTCCAACTGTGAACTACGAACTGTCTTATAAAGTTCCGTTTCCGAGTAGAGAGGACTGGATTCTCCGGGAGAAGGAAATATTAAGAGCAGATAGTTGTTTGTTCACAGATGGATCAGAAACACCTTCCGGTTCTGGTACAGGTGTTTTTAGTCGCAGCCCCCGGACAGAAATATCTCTTTCCTAAGAACCTATGCGACTGTATTTCAAGCGGAAATTTTGGCTATTGAATTGTGTGTGAAGAGATTGGAAGAATGCAACCTCATACACAAGTCGATAAAAATATTCTCGGACCGTGAAGCTACGTTGGAAGCTCTTGGCTCCTACCAAGCAACGTCTAAATTGGAGCAAATTGCCAAACACGACTCTCCTGGATAGGAAGACTCAACAGATTTTGTCTGGTCTGGATTCCTGGCCATACTGGCCTGGAAGGCAATGAGACTGCTGACTCCCTTGCAAAGAAGGGTGCTGCAAGTAGCTTCATCGAACCAGAACCTGTCATTGGCATCGCTTTGGGTTTTGCCAAATAAACATTGAACACCTAGATGGCAAAGAGATTTATGGACTTCTGTCAGAATCTTCCAGGAATGGCTCACTCCAAGACGTTTATTCACCCTTCGAAGCTTCATACCAAACAGTTGTTGGACTACAGTTGGGATGAACTACGATGTCTAACAGGCCTTCTTACAGGTCACTGTCATTTGAATCATCATATGCAGAGACTCTGACTGTCGGAAGACAGTGTGTGTCGCCTCTGTTTTGAAAATTATGAAACAGCAGAGCATATACTTTGTGCCTGCCCCGCTGGGGACCGAATCAGGTTTCTATAGTTCGGCAGAGCCGTACTCTTACCATCTGACTCACGATATAAACTAATCGGCTTCGTTAAGAAGCTGAGTTCATTTAGTCGAGTGTGAATAGGTGTGAGCCACAATAAACCCTAGCGGGTTGCAATGGAGGGTCGAATAGACTCACTCACTCTAGACCTAACCTAAATTAACCTAACATTACTGCAGTTTTGTCCTATAAGGGCATTTTCAAGCAAGTTAAATGTAATTGTTTGAAAATGTTCTTCTACGTCCTTCTCTGTCCTTCTCATTTCTCATGATAATCTCCTACCACGTAGTAACAACTACATCCATCAATTTATCGTTCATACAAGAGTATATCAATGTATACAGATTTGAAAAAAATCCTGAAAGGTTAGTTAGATGATTGTAGTTGAAATATCTCAGAGTGTTATATTAACTGTCAGGATCTGGTTCCCATCAAGCAAATTTCAAAAACTCTAGATCTTTCTCTTGTTTGAAACACTTAAGTATAAACTGCGGCAGTATCGCTCAAAAACTGTATGGATTTTTTTTTTTAAATTATGAATTTGGGGAAGAAACAAACCGTGACGCCGTATTGAAGTTCATGATGAAATTCTTCGTTCACAAAATAATCCATTTATTATAGGAAATGTGAACAAAAAAAAAGATAATTTGAGTTGTATTATTTTGTTGACTCAAGAAAACGTAACCAGTGCAATTAAAATATTGGATTATAATTGTATCTTAAATCCATGTAATCCGCAGTGTTTCATAATCTTCCAAATTAATAGATTCTTGGAGTGGTGAAATTCGAAAACAGGTATCTTGAGGTCGCTGTCAGAGTTGTTTTTGATTTTTTTAGCATATCTGATTTCATCTGTATTCTAAAATGCAATGTACTCAAGTACTCCTTTGTGATCGGCACAAATGTTAGTGCACAAACTCGATCAAAGAGCACGCTAACCCTGACGGGCTGTGTTTCCAAACTATAGGTGGAAGAACATTGTCGAAGAACGCCGATCTCAAAGTGACAAACAGTGTGACGCCGCGTCAGACAGACAGATAAGAGGCGAACGGATATTTGAACAAGGATACCTGGGAAGGTGTCCACTGTAGTTTGGAACACAGCCATGGTATCCTTGCCTCCCAGGTACTAGTAGGCGCTGGTGTGTGGTTTGGCGAATGTTTTGCTTTTGCTTGCTTTTGCTTGCTTTTGCATGACTCATCATTTTTATTTTTCATTATATTGGTCATTTATGCATGGTTTCAACATTTATTGGTATTTTTGTGACAAGTTTTTATGGTTGTTAATATTTCGTCAAATATTCCTAAGTATGTCATTATATCATAAAATAATCTTATCAATTATTTTACCGTTTATAATAGTAAACTTTTCAAATAATTCAATTTTATAGTTCTGAAACGTTATCGTATTGACATAGCGATATAAATCTTCAATTGTCGTACTGACATATAAGATTTTATCGAGTTTTCAATCAATAGTTCAGTGAAAAAATCATCTCTTCACTTTTTCTGCATATTTATCGGGTAGTTTGATCACACTTCCCAACTGACGAAAACAGCACCGAAGTATTGTATGAAATTATTATTTAGCATGTTTTATGATTGGAAAACTCTCCCTAACTGTACTTTTTTGCAGAGTTTCAGTTAAGGGAAGTGTAAGCACCTTTGAAAACGTGAAAAAGTTCTTTTTCTGACTGAAAAGTAGAATAAAGCAGTTATAAAACTCGTTATTTGAAGGATTTGCTAATACTGATATTATGAGTAAAACATTTTCATCTTTCAAGTTTCATCAATCCTATTTTCAGGATATTAAAACATCATTCTGATGTTTGTAGTGTTCAACGGAAAATATATGAATATACGCTTTGAGGGGACAAGATAATGAAATATTCAAATGTTAGCTCAATCAACCTTATTTGTGAAATTTATGATGATTACTTTCTCCAATTAAAGGCTACGCCATCAAAACAGAGTTTAACAGCGATACATATACAGGGTAATTCAAATTCGACCCCCACCATTGGGATCTTCTAAACTACAAGAGATACGTCGAAGCTTGAATTGGGGCAAAGTTGCTTTTTTGTGCTTAACAAAATACTGTTTTGAAACTTGAAAAAATTCCGAGTATTTCCGGAAATATCCGAAAAAACCTGAAAATGGCAATTTTCGGTTTTATTTTTTTCTAGCGTTATTTGACAACGTAGCTCAAGCTCAAAACCAAAAACCTATTTTCATTGATATTTTTTTTAGCTACACGTTTTCATGCTCAGATTTACTATCCGACGTTTCGACGGAATTTTCGTTTTTATTTTTTCTAGCGTTATTTGACATTATAGCTCAAAAACAAAAACACGTTTTCATTGTTACGTTATTTCAGCTGCACGTTTTCATCTTCAGATTTACTATACAACGTTTCGTCTTCTGGCAATTATCATCAACTTTTGTTTGTATTATGGGCGCCGTATTGTTTTTTATACAGAAAAATAGTGCTACCCATTCTGATTTCGTTGATGTATAATTTGTTATGATTTGCTGTTTTGAAACTACAGGTATTAAAAAAACAACTTCATCTGAGATGGTCATGACTCCATAGAAAAATTTTGTTTAATAAACACTAAATATTACTGGATTATGTAAATCTTGTATAAAAGTTAAAAGAAATACTTTGTCCGAGAAATACGCCAATGAACAAAATTACAAAAGAGTAATAAGATACAAAATTTGAATAAAACACGTCACATACATAAGTATAGAGTTGATAAAGTACAATTTAAAATAAACTGTTAAAATATTCATCTATAGTATAAGGCTCTATATTGCATAAAAATTCTTTCACAGACTTCAGAAAACCGCAGGCCATCCCAATGTCTCTTATATCCTGTGGGAGAGAATTAAAAAATGTAATTGCACTGTAGACAGTACT
>WOGL01000407.1:0-15422 GCA_015342145.1 Leptinotarsa rubiginosa | reverse complement strand
ATATAAGGATTAACCAGACTAGACTAGGTATCAATTTTCTTCTCCTGAGGATGCTAACTTTGTTGGCGAAACGCGCGTCGAGTGCAAAAATATCACTTTGGTGTTAGGGCAATTGATCTCTAAAAAAGTTATTCAACTTTCACACCAAAGGTTCCAACATCATCGTTATTTATAAATTATCTTTGTTAAGGCATATTATCATTATTTAAAATTTTATCGGATCGTACAAAAATTTTGAGCATAGACATTTGGCCAGGAATTGATATAAGATTTACCATTCGGATGAAATCTTCCGGTGTCAAATATATATCATTTTTTTGTAATCACATCACAGAATTGTTAGATTGTTGCTTCTTTCAATTCAAAATTGTGAATGTTTCCTGATATCCTTCATTTTTACCTAACGGAGTAGGTATTATTATTATTAAAATATATATAAAATATATATATTATAAAAATTCAGTAGGAGCTATTATTAGCTCCTACTGAATTTTTCGGTTTGAGTCGAGGCTCAATTCTAACCTCCTTAGTTATTGATTTCAAATAATTATATCATTACAAATATATTTCATATTCAGTGAATGAACTGACGATTCGTTCAAAAAAAATGTAGTTAGCCAAAAACAGAAATGAAAATATGGATTCGGAAGGTGAAAACAAATTTTTCTATGACAATTGAAAAAACATCAATTTTGTGTCCGTCACTTGTTGAGTGAGTGGCCACAATACCTTTGAACCAATCACAGCCGACCAGATTCATAACTCTCTACCAAGAAGCTAGTCACAAATGAACATTATAATTGTGCATCAATTGTTTTCAATCAATCACAAATAAGCCCTGACAATTCTACTGACGTTTTGAAATATATAGATAGTTTTCGATGAGAAATAGAAATGAAAACATGGACTAGGGCAGTGAAATCGAGTGTATCCCACCAGAAAGTTGAAATGTAGCAGGAACATTGATATTTTTCAATATTGACACACTTAACAAAACAAGGGTAAATGAAAACTTGAATAGCTTTATGTCAGAAAACTTGTAAGCTTCTGCTTGAAGTAGTTGTTACAACGTTGAAGTGTCAGTGGTCCTTTGTACAATCTCGGGCTTTACGGTTCTGAGAAAGGAATTTGAAATGATAATTTGCTGGTGCACGATTTTACCAGATCGTTCAACACATATTGTGCTAGAATAGGTGAATCAGGGCTGCCTTGGATCTGTTTATAAATTTCGAAGGAGAAAAAAAAAACAAAGTTGAATCAAATAAGGATTCTACTGTTTGAATAAATTGTATAAGAGTTCATTCACAATATTCGGAAATATCATTCCAAAACTTTTTATAGTATTTATAGATATCATACAAGAAATATTGTTGAAAAAAGCTTTCGTATCGAAACTGGTAATGATATACCCAGGAGGTAATTGAAATTCATTGATAAAATTGCAAAATTGACATAATTGTTTGACGAAGAAGTTATTATCATTGTTGTAAGATACGGTTAAAATATTGGTAATAAGTTGTGCAACTACCCTATTGAGGTTGTTGACTACTGAAATTATCGAATGAAGAGATAAAATTGATTTATGGATTTTCGGCAGTCCATAGAATTTATTGATTACACTATTGCGTAATTCTTACCAGATCAACTTTTATTTTGTCTTGATTCATTGTTGTTAACTGAATTGGAAATAAATTTGTTGGCTTTCAGCTGAATTGTATCAGAAAAGTCCTCATTGAGAATTTGGTAATAATTATTATCATCAGCTAAGGAATCGTACTGAGTGGTTACCATGATCGTAGTGTTGTTCAATTTGTCAAAAAAATTATCCTATTATTGGGTTGGTCTTTGAGAATTTTTTTTGGTTTCCTTGCGAGTAGTTGACTATTGAAATTATTGCCATTACGAAGAAAATTAGTAAATAAATTGCGAAATTGGACAGGAATTGAATTTTTATTTAGATTTTTGATTTCTCCACTATGATCTCGATATCAGCTGAAAGATGGGAAACATTTTCGTCGCTAAGAACGGATTGTAAACTAAACTTGGAACCTGAAGCCAAATAATAATTGATATTCTATGGAATCTCGGTGTCAGTAATTTTTCTTATCCAATTAGGTTGTGACAATTTGATAGATTGAGCTAGAGTTAAATTGTGTAACGTCTTTCTATTTCAATGTAGAAATCAGTGAATGAAAACTTGACTAGGTACTGATATCTTCACAAGTACATTTCATTGAGTTCGTGTATAGTAAATCATGTTATATTATTTAAAACTACATTCGAGTTAGACATGCTATGGAATTTTCGGTTTATTCAACTGAAGAACAGAAAATAAATTTAAAAATGAATGAAGAAATTGAAAATCGTTTTTTGCTGCATCGACACTGTCAGTTTGTAAATTTATAATTGTATCATCAATATTCAAATCAAAAGCAGGTTCTTGGGATGTATGAAGTTCTTCGAAGCATTTGGTATGTTCACACCTTTTTCCATTTCAATAAAGAATTTGTCACCAAGCTCTCAATACTCTCAGAATTGAAGGTTGAAGTATTATTAGCTATATATTGCTCCAGTTACACTCATGCTTTTTCGATAAGGTTCAAATCTAGATGACGAGAAAGCAGTACCTGTTACTCCTGTGTGTGTATAATTTTTTCATCATTCTATCGAATAGCTCAACACAATATAGCTGAAGAAGGGAAGTTAGAATGTTTATTACTGAAAGTATCAATTGTAACGATTCCTTTCCAACAATCAGGCAGGTACAAGCTGATTGAGATGTAAGTTTACTCGATAATCAAAGTGATGAATATCGTCCGCAGACTTTACAGATTGCTTCATTGAAATGATTGTTCAGATCATAGAGGTATTTGGTGAAATGCAATCTTCTCTATTAATCATGCCAGCAGCAATCACGTCGTAATCAGTTTAGCTGGTTAGCTAGATAAACTCCAAGCATTTGATTTTAGGACCAATGATAAGTTACCCCACGGTAAAGTTAACAAATTTTGGTTGAAAAAGCTTGTAAACCCTGTAAATGAATTGGAACTCTGAATATATATTTCAATAAGTAAAATAACTAATTACAATTTCAATCTGGCTTTTGATGAGGTCATCCACGAATAATTGTGAACTGTTTCACAGAATATAGCGATACATAAATTGTTAGTGTTGAAATACATACGAAAGGTGGACCTGATGAGGAAGAATTGTTTTATTAATTGATATACAGATATACCAAGAAACCCGTGAGAAAATAGTATTCAACACCAGGAAATTCTTTTTGGCGAGGTAATCTATACAGAATTCCACTTGAACAACCATATTTCTCGATTAAAAATGGTGGTGTGAATTTGTTAAATGCTGATATGAAAACCAAATATTCGTTTTGAAAACTCTTCGGCAATCGTGGTCGAATGACAGCAAGAAAATCACGAATAAGTCAATATCAAACGCAATTTTTGAAAACGTTAACTATAACGGGAATCTTCAGTTCAGAACCTTGAACAAAATTTCAAACGATAAGCAAATCCTGATATTCTGTTGACACCGAAACTCACTTATGATGAATTAAAAAATTAATATCTTTCGAAAACTGAAGGAAAAGACTCAAATTCTGACTGGAAGTACACATAGAGCAATGTGCTGAAGAATCCTCACGACATGGGAATGGAGCAACCAGACCCCAAAGAGATGTTTCAGGTTGAATATTTAGATAACACAAATTCACATATTTGGCGTTGGTTATTTCAATGTCTCGGTTCACAATAACATAGACACAAAAATGAATTTAAAACATTTCAGAAATGGACTTCGATTCCATCGATACAAGAAAATCACTAGAGGATTCAAAGACAATTTTTAGAGAAAATATTCTGTCTGTTCATTTGAGTGGGTTGAAATATGGTTGAAAACATGTGATGATAGAACAATCTGAGATATTTTATTCAGGGGATCGCGACTATTAGTCCAGTCGATCGTGGTAAGGCAAAAATTATAAACACGTAGAACAGACTGCGCAACGTAATCACCAACTGCTGCACAAAATAATGAAATTTTCTGAATGGAGGGATGAGGATTATCAGCAGTTGCGTAATTTGGACTGCCAACGTGATTTAGCAATTCAAAGTCAAACAGCGTCTATGATAGTTACTTCGGAAAGAAAAAATTCAACAATTTGTGAACATCAACGATCATATGGAAAATCATACTACCTACAATTCAATTTCTGATAACTATATGGCAGAAACTAAGGCAAGGGTATCAGATCTCGCTTCATTGATTTCAAAAAAGTTGAGAAGCTAGTGTGCTGTTGTCCGATTTTAGAAAAAACATCATCGATAAAATACTTAGGTATTATAATAAACCAACACATACGCTGGTCTGAACACAAATACCATATAACAAAAAGAATATGAGCTTTAAGTCACAAATTTTATACCCTGAGAGACATTCTCTCAAGAAAATACATGATTATTTTGTACAATAGTCTCGCTGAATCAATCATCAGATACTGCATAATCGCATGGGGTGGTGCTTTTATTACCACATTACAATCTTTACAGACAACACAAAACATCTTGATTGAGATCATACAAATAAAAAAGATTATTCTCCTCTCTATTACTTATGAAGATTATCAACCTGCTCAATATAAAAACACACTTCATTTATCAGTCATTACTACGAATTATAGTAGCATAAAAATCACGGTGAAGAAAACAAAGATGACCAAATCGACTCTCAACAATAACCTTCAAGTTCACTCTTTCAAAAAATCTTCAACCCAAAAATCATTTATGTATTTCGGTTAAAAAATTTTCAACCTTATCCCAACCGAGAAATAAAAAATCACGAAACTCTCAAAATACAAGTGAAAAAATGTATATTACCAAACCTCCATAAATTCCAATAAATTTCTGATAGATAAAATTTAGTAATGGTATATTTATTCTATTGACAGAGTTGTCCTGAAAACTTTGAGAAGAAAATTGGATTAGATAATTAAGGAAACACTTGCTACATGAATAGTATTTTACAAGTGTTATTCATGACGAAGAATTTCAAGAACGAGGTTTTAATGATGAACGAAAATAAGAATGTTTCCTACTCATTCACCAAACTCAAACAACTGTTTATGCAGCTGAAGTTTCGTAAGAATGTATCATCTTTCCCTCCAACCGATTTCCTGGAGCCTTTGAAGTCCACTAGATACTCGTTAGGACAAGAGAATTNGAATCAATACTCCTGACCGCTCTGGATTGAATGATTCCATACAGTCTATCTCGTCTTGTGTTTGTAAATCTTTTGCTGGAAAAATCCTCACTTGTTAACTCTGTAGTAAATGTTCAAGGGGTAGCAAGAACGAATGTGAATTTCTGGAACCAGTCCGTGCAAAGCTTATTGTTAAATCATCTGAAAATGGAACTTTCAACAAGTGATGATCGACTCTATTGCCAAACATGCGCCAAACTAACTGACTGTTATGAGAAAACAAGTATAGCTGAGGCACCAGTTAATATAATAATAACACTGATGATCTTCAAACAAGACTCAACCTCTGACGGAAGCAAAAAAACTCTTTCGAAGCTGAAAAAGCAAATGCGCCACTGGAATCAATGGAGTCACCCCGGAGCGCCAATTAATTTTTGTTGTTGTTTTATAAGGTAATGTTTCATTATTTTTTCTTTATTTTATAATTTAATGTGTTTTGAATTTTTCTATTGATTTCGTGATGCACCCAAAATGCATAAAAGGAAAACCAATGCCTATTGTCTCCATTGATTCCTCCTTATTATTACAACAAACTTCTTTTTGAATGATTATATACTCTATACTCACAACTGAGTTACATGTAGAACAAATTTGAAAACAACTGGAAGGGTGCCGAAATGCAATACAGGCATCTTTGCCTAGGCAATTTCTGCTCCTAAACCAGATGTCTCTAAATATCAGTAACCAAAATATATGTATTGTTTTCAAATAAGTCGATACATTTAATTGAATTCAATTGAATAATTCATCAGTTATCCGTTCGATAATATCATAGTGATATTTATGAAATGGCTACAAAATTTGAAGATACATTTCAAATTGACCACATACTATTTCAAAACGAAATTATTACTCTGTGCTGCGACATATTTCCAAATGACAGGTTTATCCTCAGGTTTAGATTTCTTAGCATTGGTTTCCAATAAGAAATATCCAAATATGAGGAAATGTGTTGAACAACTGCATTCGTATTTTGGTTCAACATATTTATATGATTCCGTATTTTCCAACTCAAAACAAACCAAAAATAAATGCTCTTCTCGCTTGACAGACGCTCAAACACTGGTTTCTTTAAACTTGATTTTGCTAATTTAGCGGATGTTGCTCGGACGCATTGCTCACACTAATATAAATAAGTAACTAAGAATAATTTTCAGTTTTATATTCTCCCTCTCAATAACATGAAAAATACTTCATGATTTTCTACTGAACTATGCTGTTCAGTTCAATATGTAATTGGTAGATCGCACAGGGTTTCGCCAGTAAACAGTAGATCTTGGGTCTAATCAAGTCTGCATAATTATATGATATATTCACTTGGTATACATCATATAATTATGTATGTTTAGTTATACTGAATTGATTTCTATGAAGGTTATAAAAATATATTACGCCTTATAATTTTCTACTGCTGATGATAAGCGACCTCATCATGAGAGTCATGTTTAACATTTCATACTATTGATACGAGAACTCATTCTGATTTGAACTCAAATTGATGCTAAAAAAACAAGTAAGCATATCTCTTTTCCCTCGCAATAGTTGAAATAATTACATAACCTCTCCTTTGGTAATCTACTTGGCACATTCCAACAACACGTGTCCTGAAGACATACAAAAAACCAAACAATTTCAGTTGATTATGCGGTGCGCGTGTGGTTTTATATGTGTATAGCAGATATCTACCCATCAATTTCGGATTGTGAAGAAAAAAGTGGATGAGCTATTAAATTAAATTACAGTTATTTTCAGATACGTTAAGTGCTCACGAAGAAATGCATTTGAATACTAAGAATTTCCAACGCCAATGAATTTATTTTTATTAAAATACATATAACACTATATGTGTTTTGTTCCATTCAGCATTCCAAAGTAATAGCATTTTAATGATAATGATTTATTTGTGTTATTCAAACTGTGACAATAAAATGGGAAGAAATTAACTTGAATATTCACGTGATTGATCATTGCAAAACTTCTGTAATAAGTTTAGATTTTCACTCGAACCTTACCTATAAATTCCTAGTCTACAAATTGATTGCGAGGAATTTTAAATAATAATATAGCCAACCCTAACAGGATTTGTTTTTATGCGAAAAGTTTCTCTATGAATATCATTGTCAGTTAGTAACCTTCATAAAATCTCACTTTTTTATACCGAATGAAATTTCATATGGAAAGAAAAGTACTGCCCTTTGCAATAATTTGAGATGACCTATACATATTCATGAAAATGTATCTAATTCAAAAGATATACATAATTTTAGCGCATTTGGTTTCAAAATAGTGAGAATCAGAAATTATTAGAATATATCAGTCGAGAAAATGTACGATATGATATGTTCAGTCAGTCCGTTAGCAAAGTTTTCACAATCAAAATGATTCAGTTGGAAATGAGATTATTAAGATTATTTTATGCTACTTCTTTTTGAGAACTTATGGGAGTTTTCTCTTTGATATTCTATATCTGCTGCATGTATTCGTGAATCATCAAATATGAATGTACGATCTTGACCGAATAATTGTACATCGTGTACCTTAGTACGGGTAGATAGAAAAATGAAATAGATTCAATTTGGATTGATGAATTATAACACTACATTTTTGTAGCGATATTTCTCACCAGCTGCCCTGATAAGATAGAATTATTATGGAAACATAAACCACTGCGTTAGTGGAATATAACCATTTTTGGGGGTTTCGTCAGCAAATATTGTCTACATGGAACGTGAATGAATGAACTAGTGAGACAAATCGTTTTACAAAAAAATCAAACGTAAGGAATTCATTTCAATTTATCTTTCTATCCATCCATCCGTACGAAGACGTGGCGGGTTATTCTTATTCAATACTCAGAAAAACTACTAAACCAATCCTGATAATTCTTCACTATTGAAAATTAATATTATCCAGAATAAGCATAGGCTACTTTTCATCTTGATATCTATCCCCACGGGATCGGAATATATGCGAAAAATCACACATATTCTGTATTTTACATGAACGAAGTCGCGGAAAAAAGCTATTGTATATGAATAAAATCTGTAATAACTGCCGTAATGAAATAACGTTGACAGTGATAGTTGAAGATATCTGAATTTATTGAATCTTATAACCCTCAAATATGTTTCAAGAAAATATCAAAACTCTGATTTGCACCAATGCAGAGCCGGGAAGAGTGACCAGTTGAGTATATAGGTCCAAAATGATTTTTTTTGGGTTCGATTTATAACTAAATAACGAACTGATAATGTCACTTCTTTTAGATGGATAATTTCAAAATTGGTTTAGTGGCTTTGAGATCATTCATTACAAAAAACAAATCTTCTTTCTTTATAATATTAGCATAGAAGTAAAAATAATGTACTAAGTAGACACAGTCCATGACAGGCATTAATGAATTTTATATAGAAAAGATGAGTAGCTGGAGAAGTAGATTGAAACCTCACAGTTTTGGTAGAATTTCCGTACAAACAAATCTTCCGCAAGTGTGGAGGCAGCAAGGGTGTTCCCATAGAGGTTATTATTGAACGAAGTATAATCATCAAATTTGGTGCTTTATGCTAATCAAGCAAGACTTTGAATCGCATAAGTTTCAATTCCTAAGGTAATAGCTGCCGATTGACGTCTTGATTGAAATCAGGATGGGGCCTAGATCCTCTATCCTCTCAACGTAAGCTCGTCAGGAGGACAAATGAGACATAACTAACAACTAACTTGGTCCACGACGATTTGACGGTATAAAGGCCTTCAGACATCCGTACCGATCTTTATGGTGTATCCCTACCTGGCTGTGGTGATTGGTTGAGAAAATTATTCATCCATCAACAAAGAATATGAGGGCCTCATTCGAATGAGTGTCGGAGCCTTCTGTATCGAAAGGGGTCGTCTACGGCATAATGTATAGCTTCCCTAACTAACGGATTATCATCAGTTTCACTATCAAGAACTGTCCGATTCCTCGACTGAATGGATTGTTGAATGGAAATCAGCTGCGAATCTCGGCAGATGGCTTCATTCCGCACAAATAACGGAGCATTCACTCTCATCCGTATCAACTTATTTTGTAATCTTTCCAGAACGGATAGATTCGTCGAATCCACTTGCCAGATGCCAGAAGCTTACATGGTGACAGGTTTGAACGTCCTGTAATAAATGAAAATCCTGTTTTTGATGTCTAACTTTGATTTTCTTTTGATCAGAGGGCACATACTTGCAATCGGTCCTTCAACCTTAGCCTTCACGTTTTCGAAGTGCGGGGCTCAGGTGAGTCTACGGTATATTAGAAGACCGAGATACTTTACCCGCGCTTGCCAGTCAATCTCCCTTCCAGAGACCCTCACTTTCATAGCCGGAGAAAATGTCGTTCGTCTCATCGTTACTGTCTGAATTTTATTCGGGTTCACTCGAATCTTTCAATCAAGGTACCATCGTCTAGGGCGTCAAATGTATGTTGCATTTAGACGACCTCAAACTCACGGCCTATGGAAGAGGCGTGGAGAACCATAGCGTCGGCGTACCATCGCTCGGACCTCGGGAGGAAGCACGTCCCCTATAGCACTACAGCGAGGATCTCCCTATTGTCAGACAGGAAGACCTGTACTTTGACCGAAAGGGTCTTGCTCTTCAGAAAGGACCATATCCACTGGTTCAGGCTTCAAGACAGGCCGAACTCAAAGAGCTTCTGCAGAGATATGGACTTTTTTATAGGTGTTTAGCTCCTTTATGATGTTTTTGGTCAGTCTCAGAGCCTCTAACTCAGCGGAGTGTTCTCTCCGGAAAATGAATTGCTCGTCAGCCAGAACATTTCGGTCGTTAGGCAGAACGTTCTGATCTTGTTTTGGGAGCATGACGATGACCACATACTTTCACCTTCTGGGGAAGTATCTGATACCCAGTGAGCTATTCATTATACTCAGAAGCATTCGGACGCAGTTCTCCGAGGGCCTCTTCAACAACCTATTAGTTATTGAGTCGATACCCGGGGACTTCAAAACCTTTGCGGCTTTGATATAACCTC
This sequence comes from Leptinotarsa rubiginosa, assembly GCA_015342145.1. NCBI lineage: Eukaryota > Metazoa > Arthropoda > Insecta > Coleoptera > Chrysomelidae > Leptinotarsa > Leptinotarsa rubiginosa. The sequence continues at coordinate 5,128 of WOGL01000407.1, read as the reverse complement.
TTAGTTCTTCAACAGAAACTGGGAGTATGTTGTCTTCGCATAGTGGTCAATGTTATCATCATCGCTGACGTTGAGCTGAAACTGACGGGCCATCATATCGGCAAAGGCCAACGCTTTGTCGGCGGGGAAGTAGCACAGTCCGAGCTCTCCGTCTTCCTCGCTTCAAGCATGCGGGTGATCCACCAAAGCTGATAAGGACTCAAGAGCTCCTCCCACCTTCCGTTCTGGAAGTCAATGATGACCTGTTTTACTCCATTGACCAACCTGTTTGCGACAATGTTGTCCCCTGGGAAGAGGAGCCGCTGATAAAGCCTTCTCATGAGGTTCCTTTCGCATAAGAGATTTAATCCGTGGAGGAAACTCATTATAACTTTTCAGCAAAGTCATCAGGCTGGAAATTGTTCCCTTACCCTTTCAACTGAGGTTCGTCAGGAGGATGAATACTTCATAACTGGAGGTGTTGGGTGGCGACATAGAGGTCAATGACCTCTATGCCGCTCTGGCCTTGTGTGTACCTAACTGGGGTATTTGGTGAACAAAGTGTTCATTTTAACAGACGTCGTGGAGCCTCCACTCAAATGAGCAACGGGGCCGTCTGAATCGGGTGAAATCGTATATAGTGTAGTCGACAGCTTCCCTAACTGATGGGTTATTACGAGTTTCCGCTGATTCGAAAACTCTCTAATTCCTCGACTGAATGGACTGCCATATAGTTGACAGCTTCAAATCTCTGCGGATGGCTTCATTCTGCACGAATCATGGAGTCACCAGCATCTTGAGAAGTTTGTTTTTTAATATTTCCAGTATGGAAAGATTCGACGGGGCGGTTTGTCCCCAAGAACCTAAAGCATACATGACAGGCTTGAATATCGTGTTATAGAATGAATATTACCCAAGTTTTTTCCCAAAAATAAACCGTTCTTTTAACACCTCGACACGTGTTTCGTGTTATATAGTAGAACCTCATTTCTAAGGTTGAGCTTTGAATGTCTATTAACCAGAGGATAGAGTTTTGCTATCCTCGACTGAACCTTGCTTTTGATGTAATCAGTTTGATTTGCCCAGTTGAGTCGGGTATCTATCCAAAGACCTAGGTATTTGACTCGAGGTTATCATTCCATCTCCCAGCCTGAGATCGAGAACCTTGTGTATAGAGAAACGTTACGTCTCCCCAAATCTATCGCCTGAGTTTTGTCTGGGTTCACTCGAATCTTCCAGTCGAGGTACCAGCGTTCGAGGTCGTCCAATGCACGTTGCATGTAGACGATCTCAACGCCCGACCCATGGAGGAAGCAAGGAGAGCCGTATCATCGGCGTAAAAGGAAACCTTCACGTGATTGAACTTCGGAAGGTCGCGCACGTATTGGCTGTACAGTAATGGAGACAGCACAGCTCCCCGAGGCACTCCAGCTTGGATTTCCCTGACAAGAGACAGGATTCCTTCAACTCGAACTTGGAATTTTCTACGTTTCAGAAAGGACCTAATCCACCGGACCAGACCACGAGGCAGATCAAAATCGAGCATTTTATGTAGCAGGCCTTCTTCGTGCTAGACGTCGAAGGCCTTTGAAATGTCCAGGAGGACAAGATGGACTGTCTTCCTATTGTTCAGCTCTGATATTGAATTTTCGACCAGTCTCAGGGCCTGCAGCTTGGTGGAGTGTGCCCTCCTGAAACCGGATTGTTCGTCAAGTACGACATTTTGGTCTTCAACTTCTTTTGCTAGCCTTTGCAGCACAACACGTTCAGCCAACTTAGCCGTTGAGCAAAGCAGACTATGGACGATGATACTGGGTAAACAGCGGATTCTGACCCTGTTTCGTATTTATAAAAACTACGGCATGCTTCCATCTTCGAGAGAAGTATCTGAGGGCGATTGAGCTATTGATGAAGCTGATGAAGTTCTCGGGATGCTGTTTCAACAACCTATTGTTGATTGAATCAACTCCCAGGGCCTTCTTGGGTTTGAAGGCCCTAATATATCCTCTAAGATCCTCCTTCGAAGCTGGATGGATCACGTCGTCATCAATTTCCCTAAGGATGCGGCGAACCCGGTGGTCCAGCCATATATCACGGTCGATGTCATCATCCGGATCAACGTTAAATTGAAACTGATTATCCAATGTATCTGCAAAGGCCAACGCCTTCTCGCCGGAGGAGTAGCAAATGAAGAGGAGAGTAAGCGATATTTCTGGGGAGGGGGATCATCACCAAGCATCAGGATGACTTTATTATGATTTGAGTCAAGTTCCGACAAAGTGTAAACTTCGCAGGACATGGAGACGTTCTGAGCAGTGCGATATCAAGCACGTCAGACCTGTATTCCCCACGATAGAACGTAGGCTCACCTGGACCCATCACTAATACTCATGCCTGTCAGCATGCGCATGGAGCGCTCGGCCGTTCGCATTGGTGTCTCTGCTCGGCGGATTGTGCTTGGCGTTGAAGTCACCAGCAGCAATTGTGAGGGTATTTGTCGACATCAGCAGTTCATTCAGTGATTCTGGAAGTAGACGATTCTGCGGAGGGTTGTAAACTGAGATTAGTCTATGACGACCTCTTCTCAGTTAGAGCTCGACGCCCACGGTTTCTGTGCCGTGTAACTGGTCCGAGTCAATGCCGAATTGTATGTGAGGAAGATTGCGTTTGACAAAAATGCCAACTTCTCCTTTAGCACGTCAAACGCGTTCTCTGTGTTAGAAACGCTAGTTTGGAATACCAAAAGGTTCATTGTGCAGGTGGGTTTGCTGCACAAGTGCAATATCGATGTTCTGTTCTATCAAAAAGGTTTTCAAAATCTAATTTTTTGTTTGAAATACTGTGGGCATTTCAAAATACAACCTTGGGAGAGCTAGGCAATGTTGGTTGTCTAGCCATTAACAAGCTCCAGTTAGCACGTCAGTGTTCACCGTAAACATTTTTTCGTGTACGGGAAACTGAATGAAGAGTTTCTTCATTTGGTCCAGGGCGGAACAGGTGTTATTAACTTTTGACGGACGAGGACTATTGGAAGCCGCGGTTGACCTGGAGAATGTGTTACCTCTCTTGGCCTCTCCTGCGTAGCTCATTCCCGGGTGCGTGTCAGATGCTCGGTCAGGACGCCTTCCAGATATGGGTGCATTTCGGAAGGCACCTGCAGCTACTTTGGTCCTTCTGTGAACCTTGGGGAACCCAGGACAACTGCAGTATGCACACCCTTGCAGTTGATGCATTTAGGCGGATCTGCGCGTGGCTCTTGCACTCACCTGAAAGGTGTCTGCCGGCGCACTTGACGCAAATGGGAATCGTTGAGCAGTTCCATTGGCTATGTCCGAACTGCTGACATCGGTGACACTGCCCTACCAGTTTTTTCTGATAGTGGGGCTCAACCTTAACTATAACGTTAAGGAGATCCCGGACGTCATAGATATGCTTCTGATTTTGGTTCACTTGAACCAAAATCAGAGGAAGCGGACGGTTTCCTCGCATCATCCTGGTGACGCATGATGGATGAAGAGCTTTCACCACCAAGGCGTCCTCGATGTCATCGGTCTCCAGATGTTCTGGACTCATTTGAAGACTGCTCCGACTTGCCTGTCTTCAGGAAGGGTATACGTGTCATGATGGATTTTTCCCCCACCAGTAACTTGCACATTCTACTGTAGTTCTCTGCCGAAGAATGCTGCACCTTTATGTTTTCAGCCTGGTTGACGGCTTTGGAGAAGTTTACTTTCCCGAAGGCCGCTACTTTGGTAAATGGAACCCACTTGACCTTCTGGCGAACGACGATTGGGGGAACGTGTACTTTCTTAGTGTTTTTAGGCACCTCATGACGCGGAAGGAGAGGGGAGCTGGCTCCCTGTTCAGTGGGATTTCCAATCTGAATGTTTTGTTCGACATTTTGACTGACCTGATTTTTAGGACCACCCTGTATGGTTGTATAGTGGAGATTGACTTTACTTCAGTGTCAAAGCCATCACTCATGTTGACGTCAGTCATCACGTCACCCTCCTCAGAGGATTCGGTGGTTGAAAGCTCGGATTCAGAAAAGTTCCGAGCGATGAAGCTCGCAGGGTTTTGTTACCTTTTTGATCAGTTTTTTCAGCTTAGCGCCGGTATTTCTCAACGCCTGGGAGGCTGATTTTGAAGGAGGAGGGAGAAAAGGAAAGTCTTCCGGAAATCTGTGCTTTTTATTTGCCGGTTCGTTCGGCTTAGGCACGGATTTGGCTTTGATCTCTGGCTGCGCAGACAGAGTGGAGCCGACGGGGTATCTTTGGAGTACACTTTCCTTGAAGAACGATTAAGAAGGTCCCTAACCCCTGGTGGAGGGCCAGGATGCTCCCTAATCGCCGATTCGGAACTGCCCGTCAGCAGCTCTGATGGGCTCAGGCCCAGGTGGTCAAGTAAAAGGCCTATGAAGCCAATCACTTCACCTCAGACTCTGGCCATCAGGCCGTCAAGCAGTTCCTTCATACCGCTACATCATTATATTATGAACAGTCTCGCAAAATGATAAATTTGAACGCACTTACCAGAAGTCTGGAGGGTCCTGGCTACCAACACACACACTAAAACGAGAGATTTAACTTCTGGCGAACGGCTGATGATCATCAACCAAAAATAATGATCTTTGTGGAAATTTCGATGAAATTAGCGGAAGGCAAAATTTTCTGACTGTCACTTTGACAGCTAACATAGCGTTTCAGCAGGCGCTTCTCCCTAGAGGTAGCTGATCGGAACGCATCATTCACCGAAATTTCTAAGTGCTCAACTGCCTCGTTGATTTCGTCGGGAGAGCGGAATGCGCATCTCTTCGAGATGACTGTGAAGGCAGCCCAATTCGTCGAGGATCTCATGCAGTGATCACGGGAAGGAGGATCATCAACCAGTTCCCGGATATCTAGATTATGATCAGAATCCATTTCCGACAAAACATAGAGTTCGCTTGTCAAAGAGACGTTTCTAAGAAGCGCAATGTCTAATGCGTCAGGTCTAGTCTGCCCGTGATAGTACCAGATATTCATGCCTATTGGCATGCACATTAATAAGTTATGTTCTCAATTGAGTTCATCGTGCTTCGCTATAAATACATTAAAATATGATTTGGACAAGGAGTATCTGATAAATGTGTACTACGCATTATTTTATT
>WOGL01000406.1:0-15147 GCA_015342145.1 Leptinotarsa rubiginosa | reverse complement strand
GTAGGTATTTCGGTTTTTATGTAAAGAGAGTGTACTGTTCTCCTAATAGAATTCGTGACTTCTTCATCGATAACCAAACACTTTCTACCAGTGGATACTTTCGGCTCGAAAAAGTTGTTGTTTTCCTTGAGTTCCTTGATAATTCTAAAAATTGTCGATCTATTGACACCGGTCATACTCGCGCATTTTTGCACTACATCCTCCTTACTTTTTATTTCGAGCGGATATTGTATTCTTAAAGAGTTATATACATTCAAAACAATTATTTTCCATGTTGTAAAGCTGTTTATTCAACGCGCTCTCGAAGTAAACTGAAGAATATCACGAGTAACCCCGCTAAAAAGCCAAGTCGGTCTTATTGATGGGTGCGATGTGTCTGTTGACTGTATAATTCAAATGAATTTCTATTTATACCGCCTTCAAAAAAAACAATGTGTTTTCAGTCCCTTTCAACTAAATACCTATTTGTTGGAGAATGTCTTGGTTACTACTGGACACATTTCAACATTTGGAACATGGTTATTCGAGTGCCACTGAAGGCAATTCTTTCAATCAATTTTCAAACTGTTTGAAATCGAATAAAATAACAAAAATGAAAAGTATTTTTGAAATATTTTTCAGGTTGTCTTTCATTATGAAATACATTAATATTACTCTCATTCGGGATATCTTCCACAAATGAATATACTTTTGAAAAATTCCTTTCATGACTTATAGAAAAAGTGAGGTATACTTCTTGTGAGACAAGGTTATTACTAGCTCGAATAATTTAGGATGCTCGCCTTTGGCTTGCGTCAAAAAAATTCATTTGCGCAATTAATGACCACATTTCTCACTCATAAATGATTTACTACTGAATTCAATGAAGTTACTGTAGGACAGCGAACATCGAACATTCGCGCTCTCTTAGCTACGTCACAATTGATTTATGGCTACCAGTGGCGGCCAGCGTTATTTTCTTTAGAGCATGATTTACAACATTACTATGGATCTTCATCAACTAACGGCCGAATCAATCAGAGAAATCAATTGTCTTAATATTGTCCTTATTATTGGCGAATGTCACTATTTATTGGAAATAAATGCCTATTGATAAATATAAACATTTACTTGAGTGGTTTTTATAAGTTTATGCACACAACAGTTGAGTTGTCATTGTCCTTAAAAAATAGTCGTACAAGAATCAGAATACTAAATATCAAACATCAGACGAATTGCCTAACGAACAGTAGTATTGTAGGAAAAAGTAGATTTCACAAAAACGTAGTATATTTGTAAAAGTGATTCCACGTTCGGTGCTCTTTCGAGCATTACTAAAATATAAAAACTTTCATTCAATTTATTGCAAACAAACTTCCTGAAGTTACGATCAATGAAAGTTCCCAAGCTTTGAGTCGAACCAACTCGTTAACCAACACTTTAATGAAATGAAACTGATAGTTATTCGATATCCTATTCTTCCTGTAATATTCAGTAACTAGCGAATGCCCCGGCTCCGCACGGGGGCAATGCTGATACTAAATATACATATTAACGCGTGCGATCGCTGCTAATCATAAAGTGGTATAGGGCAAAGCGACCGACAGCCATCTTCATTTCAAACAGGTTGGAGTCTGGCTCCCTTACCCTTTGGACTGATGTTCGTCAGGAAGACAAACGGGTCAAGGCTGATTTATGAATGTCCTCAGACATCAGTGCCACCCTTCACGTGGATCCCTACCTGGCTGGGGTGTTTGGATGAAGACATTGTTCATCTTTTAACGGGGGACATGAGGGCCTCACTCAATAGAGTGTCTGAGCCTTCTATATCGGGAGGGGTCGTCTACATCATAATCCATAGTTTCCCTAACCAACGGGTTATCGTGGGTTTCTGCGCAATCAAAGACTTGCCGATTCCTCGACTGAATGGACTGCTTAATGGAAGGTAGCTGCAAATCTCTGCGGATGGCTTCATTCCGCACGAACCAAGGAGCATTCACAATCATCATCATTAACTTGCTTTGCAATACCTCCAGAATGGAGGTATTATACGTGGCCGCTTGTCCCCAGACGCCTGAAGCGTACATGATGACAGGCTTGAACATCGTTTTATAGATCGTAATTTTGTTCTTAAGGCTTAATTTGGAACGTTTATTGATCAGAGGGTACAGACTTTTGATCCGACCCTCAATCTTTGCCTTCACGTTTGTAATGTGCGGGTTCCAGGTGAGCCTCCGGTCTATTATAAGGCCGAGGTACTTTACCCGCGCTTGCCAGTCGTTCTTCCCATGGTTATCGCCTGGGTCTTGTTCGGGTTCACTCGGATCTTCCATTCAAGGTACCAGTGCTCAAGGTCGTCCAATGCACGTTGCATGTAGACGACACCGAGCTCCCGACCCATTGAAGGTGAGAGGAGAGCCGTGTCATCAGCGTACAGGTATATCTTCACACGTTCAGACCTCGGAAAGTCACTGGTGTAAAGTGAGTAAAGTGTAGGGGAGAGCACGACCCTCTGTGGCACTCCAGCGAGGATCTCCCTGTTGTCAGACAGAGAGCCCTCTACTCTAACCTGAAATGTTCGGTCTTTCAGAAAAGACCCAATCCACCGGATCAGGCCCCGAGGCAGGTCGAACGCGATTAGTTTATGCAGAAGGTCTTCGTGCCATACACGGTCGAAGGCCTTCGAAATGTCTAGCAAGAAGACATGAACTTTTTTGTTTTGATTTAGTTCCGCGATGGTGTTTTCGACCAATCTCAGAGCCTGCAACACAGTGGAGTGTTCTCTCCTGAAGCCGAACTGTTGGTCAGGCAGAACATTTCGGTTCTCGACTTTTTCGTTGAGTTTTTGTAGACGACTCTTTCAGCCAGCTTAGCCGCCGACGAGAGCAGACCAATCGGGTGATAGTTCTGTGGGAACAGCTGGTTCTGACCCTGTTTTGGGATCATGATAACGATCGCATGCTTTCACCTTCTGGGGAAGTGTCTGAGGGCCAACTAACTGTTTATAATAAACAGAAGGTATTCGGCGCAGTTGAGGGCGAAGCGAGGCCTTTGATGCGCTATTTATAGAAAAGCACCGCCGGCACTTCAGTCGGTACCGGCGCAACCGCTATGTTCCTGCATTTTTAATATGTAATATCTTCGAAAATATTCATTCAAATTACATGCTGTAAAGGGCCACATTGATCTATATTAAATGCACAATGTATTTAAGGTACTCAATTGGATAAGGATTAATGCTGTATTGCTTAAAATCGCTTCGTAAAAAAGTAAAGGATAAAAAATTGTTATTGTGGGTTATTCCATTGTGGCCAGCGTTTGCAATGTAAGCGCAAAAAAATGTATTTATTCACAAAATCACATTAGAAACCTAGAAAATTTGCCAGTGTTTGTCAACTTTATCATGCATGTTATATACATATACACCTTCCTCTTGAATCACTCTATCTATTAAAAAACCCGCATCAAAATCCGTTCTGTAGTTTTAAATATCTAAGCATACATATGGACAACTAGTGAGAAGCGACTTTGTTTTATTTTATATACTATCTAGTGAAGAGTAGAAGTGAATAAATTAAGTTTAATATTTCAGATCATGGAGCGAAACTCTTACATTTATCATCATAAGTTGAAGATTTACTAACCTCACTCACAACCATAAATCAATATTATTCTCATAGTGTAATTCTCTCATGGTAATACAAAAAACAAATTATTTTAGAATATTTTAATATTTAACGGTCATTATAAATCACTTCAAGTATGTACAATTAAAATAAGATTTGTTTTAATCGCGTCTTTGAATTTGAAATCAGCTATACGTTGTTGTAGCATCACTTAATTGGTTACAGTTATAACAGTTAGTTATTTGTGGATTACAGTTGCAAATTGTATTATGTTTTGCAATCTTGAACAAGTAACGTGTTTTCATATCAAAACTCTATAAACACTTCATCAACTTTCAATCCTTTGTTGAGCTTCATCTGCACTAGTTTTAAATTCCTCTCCTTAGTATCACCTTGGGCTTCCAGGGCTGTTCGTTGGAAATGAAATATAAAAAACAATCTTGAATGTCTAAAATATCTGGTAATTGGTTTCTCTTCTACAGACTTGAAATTATTGTCATGTAGTAGATCAGAGGACCAGAGTATTCATTTGACCACCCTATCAATCCATTTTTCCTCTTGTCTAAGAATGTCGGAAGTGAATCATTAAAAAACCATTTTGGTTTTTGGGATATGATCTTTGTTACAAACAAAAATATTCTCTGTGGAAAAAATCATTACATTTTCTCTTGGTGATTAGGAAATTATACTACACACCTATGAATTCTGATTTGTTTCTATTCATCTATATTCACTACTAAATCTCGGTTAATTGAAAATCATATTCACGGGTGGTCTTAGAGACAAATATCGAATCAAGAAATGGTGTAAAATATTCATGAGTTACATTAGATTGAGATTGTAAGTCGGGCATTACTTCCATATATTTAATTGAACTATAATAGTTCGAAACAATATTAGCCTCAGCCTAACTGGAAATTGATTGTCATTCATTGGCACATGAAAAAGTTTCGATTATTCACATGCACACAAATCAGATTTAGTTAGTTCATGTGAAAATGAAGAGAGCTGCAAATAAATTACTAAAACGATGCGTTGTCCAAAAAAAAATCGATAGAAACCTGATCACTACCCTCCCAATTATCCATTCTTCAAATAGAGTCAGTTTGTCAACATTAACCAACCATTGTAACCAAATAGTAGGATAGTACCTGAAGTTACTGAACTTACTGAGAAAACACAACATTTTGAGAAAATCGTAGGTATTCTGAGAACATCCACAAACCAGAGACTTCCAACCATTTTATAGTGAGCAAGTTTGGAAAAAAACTTGACGGAGTTTAGAATCTGTTGAATATGATCTGTGAGAAAGTAAATCGAACGATCTGTCCTCTGATTCTTTGGAACACATCATCTCCTTTTAATTTATTATTTTAACCGTTTTTTCAAGAACGAGTGTTGATTTTTTAATTATACGTTTATACTGTTCGGTTAAATATGGTCCAAACACAGTATTAACATAGTTGAAATGTGATAAACTAGTGCTTCACATAACGTTCACTTTAATTTGAATGGAAGATGCTACCTATCTCTATATATCAAGTTCAACAAAGCGTATGCTCGCTGTATCAAATTATCTTGTGCTGTGATGATGACTCCAAGGTTATTTGCTTCTTCTACCAAATCAATATTTCAATGGGTGTGTTTTAACGTTGTGCCACCAAAATATATTAAAATTGTCGTCTTTAATGAAACCAATGAAGTTGTTTCTGTTTCGATGATCCATACTGTAGCTGTCTCTACGCACTTGCCTTTTCAAGTCTTTGGCACAGTGATCAACGTCTCCTTTTAATAGACCTACCTCTTCAATGGCAACACTTCTTTGTGTGCCGATAACTAGTTATGTAACCATTTCAAGGCCAGAGAAAGTGGATTCGCGAGATTCAAAATGACTGATACATTGAAATCGAACGTTGCTGTTTGTCTGCATTTTTTCTTGATCGGGTCTTGCTTTGATTCTGCCGAAATGCCAATAGGACACACATCCGCTTCCTTGCTTCAGCTGTCCAATTATTGTTATGACTCGGTTCTTACGTAGAGTTGAAGTTGAAATCAGTTTGCGAACCTCAGTTCATATGACAGTGTGGACAATGTGGTTTTTTGAAAATGAACTCAAAAAGTAAAAAAAGAGAATAGACGTATGTATGAATGTAAAATTGTTTGCTTTGATGTTCAATAAGAAATATATAGATCGCACGTCACACCTAGATTACTTGGGGTGTCAGGACGCTCCAAGATATGATTATTTATCTGTAGTGTGGTTGTGTATTATCGGGTTAGTTTCCAATAAATAGGACATTACGCTGCATTGGGAAATGTTGAGAATAAAAATATTATGTGGCTACACGATTTAAATGTACCTAATCCTCAAGTCATGTTATATTGTGAAAGAGTTTCAAGTTATTTGCATACAAGAGAAAATCATTATCAATTTCAGCTACAATATCATTAATGAAACCGTTGAACAATGAAGGCCCCAAATTTGACCCTTGCGGTAAACCGTAGGTGGATAAGTATTCGACAGACTTGCGGCCATTAAGTTGGGCATACGGTCAACAATCTTGAAAATACAAATATACAAATGATTGAGAGCTTAATGAGCAATATATTATAGTCAAATCGTCGATAGCATAGAACAGTCTGTGTAAATACCATCAGAAATAAACTGTGTTACTGATACAAGATTTGTGACAGTTGATCGTTCTTCTGTAAATATGTGTTGATTGGGATAATAATATTGCTTACATGATAGTAGATTGGCTTTTCTAAAAGCATCTCGAACACTTTACAAAAGTTGCAAATAATATACATTGGTCTTAAATTTTGTATCTTGCGTATATTGATTTTCTTTGAAATAGGGAAGTGGTTCCGATGGTTTTCATACTGGAGGCCCGGTTGCTGTTTTTAAGCACAAATTTATTAGGATAGCCAATAGCAGAAAATCTTTTATATTGAACGCTGGAATATGATCGGGTTCAGCCGTGAACTTAGGTTTTAATTTTCTGTGTTTGATAGACATCATCAATCTTGAAATTTTTGAATGATTGAATAAGATTTATTACCAGTGTTCTGTGCATAAACTCTTAAAGAAATCTGCAAACCCATTAATAATAACAAAAGGATTATTGAGCAGCTTATCTGTATGTAACATATTCGTAACTAATGAAGGTTATGAAAAGATGTTAGCTTTTTAATATTTTTGTGAAGAAACATTCTTTTAGTACTTCAACTGTATTTTTAGAATTCAACTATAAAATTGTTTTGTCTCGACAAAAACTAAACTCCGTCGGCAACGCTAGTTCAATAACAAATGAGCAGGTTGGTTGATGTGTATAAACCATTGGCCTTGGAGGAAGTCTCCCATACTATAATTAGCACAATCAACTCGCATGCAGCGTACAATATAATTTTTGTGTTTTATTGCTGTATTGGAGAGATGTCAAAAGATAATGTCTAAGCGGAGCATACAAACAACGGGAAAGTCGTTTATAAAAGCAAACGAGATATTACGAAATTGACGAAATTTGATGTGTGAACAATGTACATTTTTTAATGTACGGATGGAATCAAAATACCATTTGTTAATGACAATCAAACTTGAGATAAAAACAGCCTGAACCATTTGAGTCAAAATCATTGTGTATTGAAACTAAAATAAATGTTCAATTAAATCAAATTTACTAATATATTCACCTACTTTTTGTTTGTTTTTTGTGTAGTTTTGAATCATCCATAGAAATCTTTAAACAAAATGTATATGTATGTGTATGTATATGAATCTCAATAATATAATAACTTTTGGAATAAAAATAATATTTCATTGAATGAACATATTAAACAAATGTTTCAAAATATGTTTTTCCGTTAACCAGCTGTCGCACTCTTACAAACGACAACCCTCAGAAGTGGAAACTTGTGCGAGCTAAGGATTAACGAGGTCTTATCTTTTAACGTGTTATTCCTAACACGGGTTGCACCATAGCAAGTGAAAATCGATCGTTCAGCCTGCGGCTTGAACCACCCCACTCACACATCGGTCGATTGAGAGAGCGAACAACAATTTGTTTTAATGTCAGTTCAAATTCGATTTTACAAGTATAGATTACCTTTTTGTCGTGTGTTACGCTCTGAAAAAACATTTTATCGTATTTCATGAACGCATTGAATTATTACCATTATTCTTTCACGATTATAATTCTATCATTTCGAGAATTTGACACTTGATGACCGTTACTAATTCCGTTTTTTTTTTCAGCCGTTCGAGCAGATCGGATGAGAGGCGGTCGAAATAAATTCGGACCCATGTACAAGAGAGACAGAGCGAGGAAGCTGCAGATAATGCGACAACGGCAACTGGCTGTGCAAACCCTTCGCGGAGCTGGCCTCGGCGGAGACATCTACAGCAATCAGCCGGGAACGTCTCCCTTCGCCAACATCCACATCAAGCAGGAAATCCAAATCCCACAGGTGTCGTCCCTCACCTCGTCCCCGGATTCCTCGCCCAGTCCTATCGCCGTCGCGCTAGGTCAAGTGAACTCAGCTCTGGTGCAACCGGCGTCCAATCAGCAACCAGCTTTGCAGATCGTCGGCGTCCAAGGAGGTGGCGGGCACACCTCCATGGTCCTGGGACCCGACAATAAACTCTGGGGTCAGGCAAACTCCACCACGACATCACCTCATTCTCTTAGTCCAAAAGTGTTCCAATTCGAAAGTGTAGTTCAAGGTAGCGGCGTACCTTCGAATAAAGTATCGCCGATGATTCGAGACTTCGTTCAAGCCATAGACGATCGTGAATGGCAGAACTCGTTATATACGTTGTTACAGAATCAGACGTACAATCAGTGTGAAGTGGACCTCTTCGAACTTATGTGTAAAGTGTTGGACCAAAATCTCTTTTCTCAAGTGGATTGGGCGAGGAATTCGATATTCTTCAAAGATCTCAAGGTACGGTATTTAATAATAGTAATAAAATGTTTTTAAATGGAAGGGGGAGTTTTTTTAGGAAAGATTAGTTTTTGGGAAGAAAGCTTTTTGGCTCTCTACTTCTCCATCATACAAAAAAAATGCGAAAAAAGTAAGAAATCAATTAAGTTCAAAATTAACTTTTTACAAAGATGTGATGATCATGCACAGAAACTGGAAGAAAACAATCCTTTCGAAACAACTACCTTCACATGTACTTTGAATGACACTAAACGTATTTTTTATAATTTTGAAGCTTTTTTTTTTGAAAATTTCGAATTTTTTTTTGAAATTCTAACACTCGAATTTCCGACTTGGCTAATTTTAATTTTTCATCAGTTTTATCAACAAATTCATAAGTAGGCACTTTACTGATGAATTTTTTCTCTAAAACTTCATACTTTTCACAAATACGGTCTATATCCCGCTCCACGACATTTGGAAACGTTTACCTGTTTATTCCAAAGCCACCGATTTCCCCCAAATATTTTGATTTTACTGTGGAATTGATTTTTGTTTTGAGTTGGTCAAGAAATAAAAACAGCCAAACATCTGAGGATTCGGATGTATTTTTGTGAATCGTCATGTATCAAAGTAAATCAATTCAGTTTATCATTAGAACATTGTTTTCACTGTAAATGGTACGAGTTCAACAAGAAATTAATGAAGGAAAATCACGGATTAGGAATTCTGTTTACGTTTCATTGAAAGAATTTTCTATTACATGATTGCATGTTTATTGTTTTACAATGAAACTGCCAATCTGTCTTTTCTCGAATAATATTGGAAGGGAGATGATTCCTAATTTTATAAAAATGGCAATTTGCAAATCCAAAAACGGATGAGTATACATTTTGTGTAAATGTGTTGATATTTGTGAGATTGTAATAAGACCATTCTCCTGAAGATATTTTAGGGAATTTCACTCAGCTTTCATTAGATAATCATCAAGTTAAAAAATAAAGTAGACTTAGTATCACTCACATATTTAAAAGTGTAAATTTATGAAAATTTTTGTATGTTCATATGTAATTTTTTCATTAATTAAAAATTAGTACCTAACAGACAGTTTATGTCTATATGACGCTTTTTGAAATAGTATTAAATAAATGATTTAAATTCCCATTTTAAATAATTTTGTATGACTCAGAAGGTCTATCAACTGATTGAGTACTTGTGGTTTGTTATGCCAATTCAATATGTACGATCAAACATCAATTAAAAAATTTAGAAAATCATCTAGACAATTGAATATAAACAACAACTGATATCCTTATTGAGTGTAACTATCAACAGGTCTCCATTAGGTGAAATAATAGAAGCGTTTATGTGATTATCATCCAACTTACTTTCAATTTAAACGAAAACTTGACAATTTTCCAGTTTATAGTTAAGAAGCAGATCGTTGTGATAAGTGCTCACTTACATAATTTGAATTATTTATTTTCTATTATGGTATATATGTACACAATACTGAAATTCTTATCCATAACGAATTATCAGCTGCCCTGAAAGCCTCAATATAGTTAATGAAATTCATTCTTATCTCGCGTTCTAAATGAACGCAACGTCGAGCTAATTCTGCTGACTGAAGCTAGTCTCAATTTTACAACTACATTTCGGTTTTTAACGACCGTTTTCAAACAGAACGTGCTCAGAATGAGTTCCGACAATTCGTGTACTCGCATGGGATTTCCATCGAAAAACAAAACAAATGCCACTGGTTGACACCTTAGGCTGGTTTCACATTATGCAGCTTCGCCGGTGCGTTGAAAACGCTCGGGTTTGAAGGGATGGTTCCATGATATTTTTTCACTAAATTATGTTATTTCCAAGGATTTCAGAATTTCTAAATTGTATTAGGTGTGTCATGAATGATAGTTCAATAATTAATATTCAATATAGTTCCGAAAGTAGTTCCTCAACTGATTTTGAACCAAAAGTTTCGTCTGCTACTGCGGCTGAAATTTTCAGTGGTAGGTATATGCGTTGAGTGCGAGGACGAAGGTCGGATTTCGAAGACTCAGCAACGACACATTTGGTACTTCAAGTTGCATTCGACCACGTCCTTAGTACTGTCATTGTGTAAATATTTTAAATTGAAATGTTAAAACAATATTAATCGTAAATAAATGAACAAAAATAGTTTTAACAAGTATTTTTGATTAAATTCCCAAACGTACGCGACTCCAGGTAATGAAGCGACCCGAAGGGTCATAAAATCTTTTATTTGCGACTTGTTTAGTTACACCGTTAAAAAAATAGTGTGGACTGTTGAAGTATTATAAACCGGTCCATACAACCATAACAATCTGATCTTACATTCTGAATTTTGATGAGATTTATTCATTTGTCACATATCCTGAACATTCTTACCTTGCAATAAAAAAGATCAATCCAGTGTTAACTTTCTCTCCATCTTCCCTAGATTAGTTGATAACCAATTTCTTTTCTATATTTTTGGAATACTTTGAAGCACTAACAAAATGCAGTAGAGGGTAGTATGGCAGAGCGGCTAAATGGAACCCTTTCTACCGGTCGGTGAAGCCGCGCACTGTGACACCAGCCTTATCAGAGTAGCGAAACGTCCCACTTTACATAAATCATTGCGACAGCATTACCTACAATTTAAACAAAATAACATGTAGATTTCGTTATTCGTGCCAAGAACAGTCGACAATAAATATGTACGCGCACGTTACAAAACGCAGTTCTTTTTCATTCGTAAATTTAGAAACTGGAAACTAACGTAGAAGCGGCGAGTGAAAAAATATCGACCGTGGAGGCGATTGAATTAAGGACGTTGGATTTACTGGAAAAATTGTTTGAAATTGTGTGCAATTGTCGACCTAGTTGGCTAGCGAGGTTGAACATTGCTCAGTTCGAATATACCAAATTATGCGGCTATATGTTGATGAATATAGAAAATTCCAAAAAAGTAATAACAAATTTTTATTATCAAATTTAATATATATTTGAAAAAGTAGTGGAGAGAACTCAAAGTTCATCATTAATCAAAACTATCCATAAAAATGCGTATCACACTTATGTGTTAATATATTGGTGTAGCAATTGTATTGGGACCAATTTCATTTTCCTTTGCTTAAATCATTAGCCACAAATTTCATCAGGATTTTTGTTATTCGTAGACAATAAAACATTAGAGTGTTGGAAACAAGTGTCATATCAACTGAGCAGATTGGATAAAGTTCAAATTTTCCACTTAATGAAAATTTCGACTAGCTATTCTGCTTTGATCAAATTGAGACCAGTCATATGTTGGTTTTTGATACTTTTCAAATACGAAAAGTAACTTTGTAATAGAATGACTATTGCTTGCCAATGCTTCTGAGAAGACATCCTGTCGTGGGTTATTCCAAGAGTATGACTTCATTTCAATACATAGTTTATATATTTACACAAAAATCGCGATGAATTCATCAAAAATGAATCAATACATCGTACCAGCACTAGAACAAATATAAATCCACATATCACACACTCGTCTGTTTGTCAAAAATTGTCTGTTCTATTCTAACTCGTCAAGCGGACATGATCACAATATCATTTCCGTAATAAAAGATGCAATTCAAAATTAAATATAGGACAAGATCCCCTATTTAAACATTCATAGATTTCTTTTGTTCTGCATGTTGAGATATTAGGTACTGTATTCCACCCCCCAATTTTTTAAATGCAAAAGGGGTTCAAGTGATACCTCGTTTTGAAGGGTTTTCAATTTTCAGTACAGCCATATCTTTATTTTTTAATTTCGTGCATGCGTCAAAAAAACAATTGAATAAATTGAGTTATCTAAATCATTTAGATGAAATGTTCAAACTGACAGCCATTTGTTTTTTGACAATAATAAAGGCTTGAATGGTTTCGGGAGTGATACGTTCTATTTCTTCTCTAATTCTGATTTGCAAACTTTCAATATTGTTTGTTTGGTCTATTGACGTATACTTTGGATTTTAGGTAACCCCCACAAAAAGTAGTTAAGCGGTGTCATGTCGGGAGAATGGGCTGGCCACTCTATGACACCTCGTCTACCAATCCATCTGTTAAAAACTTCAGATATGCACGAACATCAGCTGCAAAATGAGGTGGAGCACCATCTTGCTGATACCAGATACTCCTATCTATTTGATTCCGATTATCATTATCTGGAAAAAGTCTTTTCAGCGTTGGAACTAAAAAATTTGTCAAAAACTCCAAGTAACGTTCACCGGTTAATGTTCCGTTGAAAAAATATGGTCCAATTATGCCATTATTTATAATCCCTGCCCAAACATTTACTTTTCTGGGATATTGAGTGTGGGCCTCCATCATCCAATGGGGATTTTCTCGGCTCCAATATCGACAGTTCTGTCTGTTGACGGTTCCATTAAAAAAAAAGTTGACTCGTCGGAAAACAATATATTTTTCTTAAACGAAGGATCCCGCAGACACCTGGCTTCCATTATTTCGCAAAACTCAGTTCTGCGATCTGGATCGTCTTCGTTGAGTTCATNATCTGGATCGTCTTCGATGAGTTCATGTACCAATTGTACTTTATAAGGGTGATACTTTTCACTTTTAAAAACACGCAATATCGAACTTTGACTTATGTCGTAATCGACGGCAAGTTGTCGGGTAGGTTTATGTGGATTCTCCTCGATGTCTACCAAAATATCCAATTTCTTCCCATCGTCAATCAATACACTCCTGCTTGGTTTTGAAATATCTTTGACAGTCCCAAATTCAAACAATTTCTTTTCTACTCTACTAACGGTAGATTGAGAAATGTGATGATCAGGATATTTATTATTGAATATTTCACTTACATTCTTCTGGGTTCTAGTTTTGCCCCCACATCCTAGTAGTATTAACACTTCTACTCTTTGACGTTCAGTCAAATGAGACATTGCTAGAACTTTTATCCTATTTTCTAAAAGTAATACTGAACAAGAAACACAAAAGACAGCTGCAAAACTATTTCTCTTCCTCAAGTTCACAGAAAACATACAATTTTTTACTCAACTGTCATGGTTGACAAACAACGGTTGGTAAAAACAAACAAAAAAATTGAAGGTGCATGGCATATTGTACAGCGTACGGATTCAATGGAATACCTACGTGATACCTTTCAACACTTTCAATTTTTTGTACAGAAAATTGAACACCCTTCAAAATGAGGTATCACTTAACCCCCCTTTTGCATTTAAAAAAATTGGGGGGTGGCTGTCACGTTGAGGGGGTGAAGGAGGGGAGATGTTTCAGGGTTTTTCTTGAAAATGGCTAATAACGTAGAAAATGAATTTATCCGTTACATATGGTGATCACTGTATAGTAATAAGCAAAAGAGGCAAAAATAAAAATTTGGGAAAAAATTAACGGCATCAATGTATAGAGTGAAAATGTCTCTATCGATTAGTATACACAACTACACAGTAGAATAAATATTAATTGAGATAAGAAGCTATAAGGACACATGACATTAAAACGGACAAAACTTCTAAAACAACCTAATAAAAGTNCTTAAATTTTCCGACAAAAAAACTGATAATAATAAAAATTCACATGTCTGAAAACAAAGTGAAAATCATATAAATATACCTATGCAAGTAGTTCCAAAGAACCTATTTTCGGAAAACCACTCTCAAATATATTTTTGTCCAACTCTGCATTCTCATTTTAGGAGCGACTCCTGCATAAACAACGTCAAACTAACCTTGAATTGCACCAAAGACCACGACCGGTCGAACGCCAGCAGCCACTCCACCTACAACCCCACGACCCAGCCCAAGAAGCTAAAAAACAAGTTGAGAACCAGTTTGGAAAACGTCTCGATCAACCCTTGGGGAGTCGATTTGGAGGATCAATACAGCCTACGGAGAAGCCGCAGCTTGGCCATATCCAGAGAGAACTTGTTTCCGACCTTAGAATATAGCGAAGACGGAAGAGGAGGAAGGAGGAGGTCACAGCTGATACCTAGGGCCAAACTGATCGACCGCGCTTCTATTAGAGAAAATAGGTGAGAGAAACTCATTTATTATCATTGTGAAAATAGTGAGAGGTTTCTTTTTTTTTCCAATCCAATCAAACATTTCGGACCATTCTTAGACTTTACTTTGATAGTGCTTTCATAGTTTTTCATCACAAAGTACTACAGAAACGTTCGAATTTACCATTAATATAGGGCATTTCATTAAGCGCTTCAAGTCAAGTCAAAATATGCTTTATTGTCTGAAGATTCATATCTTAATGAAAAGAGAAGTGAACATTTCTATGTTTTTACCACTTTTATTTGTTACTAACGTTACTGCAGTTTCGTCCTATAAGGACATTCTCAAACTAATACAATAAACTAACAATGATTCATTACATTCGCCAATATATATCATTCAGGTACTTGATTGAGTACCGGAATTTACAGTTCTTGGTAGTCATATAAAACTATAAACTATAAAATAATACACATTTTCAAGTAGATACAGAAACAGTTTGTATTTACTTAGCACACACACGAATTCAATTTCACCGAAATAAACGACCTTTTTGTGTATAAGAGTATTTGTGACATTAAAAGTAATGCTTC
>WOGL01000405.1:0-15108 GCA_015342145.1 Leptinotarsa rubiginosa | reverse complement strand
TATCCAGAAGATCAAAGATTCAAAATTTCAATGCAAAACTATATACCTCCATCTACTCAAGATATAAAAAATTCTGGCCCATCAAATTGTGCAAGTTTTTGTACCAAGTGCAATCAAATTAAAATGAACATTTTATTAAGTGAGAAGGAAAATGTAAACAATCTTTTCATATTAGTTGCGTCAAAATTTCGCCGGCCCAAGAAAAAATAATCTCATTAAAGGGAATTGTAATTTGGATGTGTGGAGACTGCAATATATATTTAACTTCATCCGTATCTTATCTAAATAAATATATTAATCTTCTAATTATTTGAGTCCTTGGTCCCCCTTTCAAATCTCAAGATCATACTGGCTTATTGCAAAGACGAAAGTTTTAATTTGAAGTCTCAGTAATGAACGATTCGTTCAACTCGTTACTGAAACTTTGAGATATAACTTTAGACCTCACATTAAATTTACATACCACTGATGATGTATACCGCATTTGCAGATGAAACTAGTCCGCATTCTGTTCTCTTCAATAGTTTATGTGAAAATCTCAGGAGGTGTTTTTTAATATATGTACTTCTATTTTAGATTATTGTAAATCACCTGAATGGGATGAGCATTATGTTTCTGCAATAGCTGCTAATTGTAATCTACAAAAGTATAATGCTAAACGAGCCGGTGAAGCAAGTATTGAACTGTATTTGAGTACTTTCATTGAAAACCACAAACCATATGAACAAGACTGTGTGGTGGTTGATGTTAAAGAAAGATCCTTTGACGTGATTGTTCTCAAGACTGGCAGTATTGTTAGGATATATCAGAATGTGAGTTTTTGTTATTTGGCAGATGCTATGCAGTATTTTGAGTTTTTGAGATACATACATGATTTTGTTTTTCAGAATTGTGAACAAGGGACGCAATGGAAAATTGAAAATGTACTGAAAGATCATTCTAGTTCTAAAGATAATGGACAGTCTCCTAGCTCTACAGGAAAAAAGCAGCTGCGATTGACACTAATATTTCCAAAAACGAAGTATTTCCCCCAATCAAAAATGATTGTGGAAATTTTTTCCTTGGTTAAAGTTAACCTGCAAAAGAAAGAAAGATCGTACAAATTAGAAGGAACTTTACTGAGGCCTGTTCCTGCACAAACTTTCAGTAGGTGAACATCGAATGAGTTATTACATTATATTAGCATGCATACCTGTATTAACGTGTTAGATGGACGTGTGTTTACAAAACTACATCTAACATCATTACAGAAGCTGATGATATAGCTATTGTTGTTGTTGACTTGAATTATTCAGCTGTCGGTAGGAACACAGTTGAATAAGCTGTTGTATAGTGAAACACATGTCGCAGTTTCGTAAACTGTCAAGTGAAAAATCTAATAGTGTTATTTTAATACTTTAAGAGTTGAATTGATAATGTCTACTAACTCTTAATTGTATGGTAACTTTATTATAATTTAACTTTGAATTTGTTTTGCTGGAAGCTGTTCAACATTCTCAAACTTTTGTTGTAGCTAAAAAATGTAACAATACTACAAAGAAGGCATGAAATGAATTGTGGAGTCAGTCGACCTATTTTATAACTCAAAGTGGAAGTTCATGAAATAATCTTTATTTGGGTGTTCAGATACATGGAAGCTTATCAAAATCATTAGAAGAAGGAAGTATCGGAAAAGTATTGAAGTAATTTTACATTACAAATCTTTTATGATGCAATTTATATTTTCAAATAATTGGATTTTTATGAATTTTGTGATTTTATACACTAGATATGTATATTATATACATTTGAAATTTATGATAATGGTCAATAAACAATTTGAACTTTGATAGTTTTATTTAAATTTTCTATTGGCAAAATATATTGTGACGACAGCCGGGTCAAACTTGAGGCAATAATGAACCCAAGTGTGACATCAAGTTTAGTCTCCGAATGCCGTGAAGAATTGAAGAAACTGGCGGAATAGAATAGATTGACCCTATAAACTGAGTGCCGGGACACGCGGAAAAAGAAGATGAGTGGGCTAGATATAGATAATTAATTTCTTACTGGGAGGTTTAGGTGTCACCCTTATGTGCTTGTGTGAATCTGAAGTCCAGGTTGAATCTTGTCTGAAGTTTTTAGTTATTCTATGTTTCGGCTTAGAAGCCATTTTCAAGATCTGTAAAGTATGATTAAATCAAATCAAAATATGCTTCATTACCCAAGATTTTAACATTTTATTGGCAGAGTCTAGTAAAGTAAAATGTATGGGACATTACATTAACAAATACAAGCTATAAAATAATGCTTAACGACAAGAGCGGCGTATATGGACAGAACAATATTAAGCCTAGGTGAATACCTAGATACAAATATAAGAACATGAATATATGAACTCTGAATAAATGTAAATTTACAATGCTACGTAATGAAAATTGATAGCAATTTCGTATTGATTTCAATTACTTGTTTACATAAAGATACTAATACGTGCCAATTACTCAATAGATCCTTGGTAGAATTCATCCATACTATAATAGAACCTCACAACAAGGAATTCTTTTTTCTGAATTTCTTTTCATTATGTATTCGCGCAATTAAATAACTTCCTGCTATTGAAAATAATAGAACTTTGCGTAAGGGCTAGAGTAGGTGTTGGAAGGTAAATGAAGTAAGACTGGCGTGTACTATAAGTTGAGGTGATATTAAATTGATTTTTATATTTTTTGTGGATAAGACTGTTTCTAAAATAAAAAGCCATACTAAGGTCAGAATTTTTTGCTTCACAAATAAAGGGCGGCATGAATCTCTTTAGCTAGCCTTGCATAAATATCTGATGGATATTTTTTGTAGAGAGAATATCATATTGAAACGAAATTGTGCACAATTTCCCCAGAAACAAATTCCATAATGTAAATAGGACTCAATTTGCAAAATAAACTGATCTTGAAATAGCAGTATCTTGCAACAACTCTCACTGCATGGCATCCTGCTGCTAGTCTTTTACATAAGTTGTCGACATGGGAATCAAATTTTAGATTTTCATCGATGCAGAGCCCTAAAAACGTTTACATTTTCCAAGTGTACTTACTCAATATCACCTACACTGAGATCAAAATCTGTCTAGTCAGGTGGTGACACACCTTTAAGGGTTTATGACTTGATGCCAGGGTTCCAATCTGCCTACTCTCCAGGTCTCGTAATTGGTCTTCACAAGGGTCATGATCTGGATAATCCTACTTCCTGGATAAATGAAAACCCCCGCTAATTTCAACAGTGATTCATACGAAGAATGATGGTGGGTTGTTTGGAATAGGACCTTTGTCAGTATTCAAAGTTCTCATGCCACATTTTGCTATTTCGAGACTTTCAAAAGCATCCAAAAATTTAGTGTCGTGCACCAATCCCAACAATTTTACAGTTTTCATTCATTCTATGACCATTTTTCAAGGTGTGTTGAGAGACACTAAATTTTTTTTCTCCGAAATCGAATATGTGCTCCATGTTCTTTGAAACAATTTCTGATTGCTTGTTTAGTCTGACAGGTATATTTTTTTGTCACAATCGTCACAGCTTATTTCATACTCGTATATCTCCAACTTTTTGTCTTTTAGAGTTACCTTTATTTGTTGAAGTGATCAAGAAGTTTTGAAGATTACTTTCATGTTCAACTTTTTAAAAATATGATCTACGTGTTTCTTGGTTCATATGGAAGGACAATGAACTTCGAATCTATAACTTTTTAAAATGTCAAAGATCTACGAAGATTCTCCATAAATTTACGCTTCCTTATTAACTTATCTTCTACATTTGAAGAATACCTCCTGATAACATTTTTCTCGATATCGAACCGTTTCTAGAGAAACATAACAAGCTTATGTTCAAGAAAATCCACACTTGCAGTTTTGTATTGTTAACAATGGTGTGAGCTTTATCTAAAAGTATTGGTATTCTTCCTGTAGACATAAAATTCTAAACCTTAGATATTTTTAATCACTAATACATCCAAGAATGGTAACTCCTCGTTGTTTTCTATTTTATATGTAAACTTAATATTTGGGGATTCTGAAAGCCAATTTGCACCATACAATTCAAATCAGTATCTTAGGAGTTATCATAAAATTAAAATTATCGCACAAGAAAATAAATTCAAGCAGCCTCACAAACCAAACGGGTAGGTGTAATGAAGAAAGGTTTCAACTGTGGTTTTATTTTACTTAGTAAATCTCTTCGAAGGTACAAGTTCACATTTTTGTTCAGTGTTGTCTTTAGGTAGGTAGTTTAGGTACTTACCTATTTCAAAATTGAAATGTATAGTTGTGAACATACTTTTTTCAGTAGATTTTATCAAAAGTCGAGTTGCTAATATAACAAGAAGAATGAATGTCAATATGATAAAAAATAGCAAGCTAGTTACCAAGTTCTGAACCACAAGTTATATAAACAATAATTTTTTTACTGATATGGTGAATATTGGGTTTGTATAAATGTAGAAAGTATCTTATTAAATTGGTTTGTTTCAATTTAAAGAAAATATAATTAGATTTGCCTTAATACAATTGATGTACACATACAAACTTCTGAATTAGAACACCAGTCTAATTTAATAATTTTTTAAAATAAATAAGTATAAGACATTAATAAACTTAAAAAAGAACTATATACATATACAACACACTGTTAAAATTTAATTTTCTCCATCAGCAATGATAAACTAAGTTATTCAGAAATCGGTGACAATTCTCAAGACAAAAAGTGTTTTAAGAATTTACCACCTTTTATACACTATTATACAAATGAAATCAATCTGTTTCTTTCATTATGTTGCAAGCTAGTTTAACTGTATTAGCATTACAATTAACACCTAGATCCTTAAGATAATTTCTGAACCGATTTCCACGTTTCGTGTTGTTCGATGCTCGAATAGTTTCCGTTCTAAACATGTTGCGTAGCATTGGCATGTAATCAAGAGAAATTGATTTTCTCTCCAAGTGGTTTGAGACAGAAAGTGCCTCAAGAAAAATATCTTCACAAACATGATTCTTGGCCCTCCACCTAAAAAAATGCGAAATATAAAGTTGTGACTTTTTAATTATTTGATATACTTAAGAAGTAATAGCTTTTGTTTGATTATAGTCAACAAAGATTCTTTCGAATGGTCAGAAAAGATTCTTTCGAATGGTCAGATGTAAGGCTTGAAAACTATGAGTAAAAAAAAGAATAAAATATAAAATTTTAAGGCCAGAATATTCCGATGAGCTGGAAACAATATAAAAAAAAAAGAAATTACCCATAAAAGATTGAAATAAAAAGTTAATCTTTAAATAAAGAAATTATTGTTTTAAATAAAGAAATTATTGTAACAAGGAATAAAAATGAAATAATCCCAAATGTTATTAACAAAAAATTTATATCAAGAATATAATTGTGATGCACTGTTTGGAACCTTTGGTGTAGTAATGAATATTACTAGAATTTTATCCCAACACCAAACCATTATTTTCAACACCTCAATATTTGTTTCGATCACCAAACGATCATCTTCAAGAGGAAGATTAAACTGTTTAACGGTGACACTTTTGAATCGCTGTATTTGTGCCACAATGTGCTGAGTAAGATAGAATCACATCTTTACCAAAATGAACGAAAAATTGAGTGACAAGGGAAAAGCACCGAGTTTTGGTCAAGATATTTGAGGATGGATAATTCCAAGAATGTGGACAGTTTCATTGGTCAGTTAAAATCTACTTTGAAGTGTACATTCTGTAGACACTCATCGGTAACCTTCGATACATTCTGGGATTGGGTTTACCCATGCTACAAAATACTAGACTGAGACTTTCACAATGCTTGGATTTCTTTACAAAAGAAGAAACTATTTCAGAAATTCAAACTGCCAAAAAATGTTATGAAAAAAAATCTTATAAAAGTAAATTGATGATATACAAGGGATTTGATCTGCTGACTTCTTGTGTAAATTCAGAATTCAGAAATACTTCATTTTGACTGAGAACTTCTTCATAGCCTAAATTAGGATTCAGTTAATGTTGCTAACATTCACTTTCGAAATTCAAAATAACCAAATGAAATGGGAAATTGAAGAAATCTAAGGAAGATAATTTGATGATACATCTTTGAATGTAGTGTTTCCAAAAAAATCAGCAAAACAAGTATGTGAAAATGAATTTGTTGGAAGCCATGGAAATTAATAAATCAATTGAAAACCATAAATATGTCTTCGTACCGAATTATTTTTGTGCTGCACCAAGACACTCAATTCTAGCTCAATCGTTGACTGAGAATTTTAATTCATACAAATTTAACCAATAATTAAGTTATTACTTTGGTATCATCAGCGGCTGACATACAACCGACAGCAATTTGTAGAATGATTGCACTGATAGTACAATTGGTGGTCTAACAATCATTATTAAAATTAACATACTGTTGGACATTACTAACTGTACCAAATTGCTGTCAGTTTGGCAGCAACAGCTGATGATACCAAACACCAAATAAGAACGCTCATAACTGGGAGCCATGATGCAGCTGAAAAACAAACAAGTTTTGTGTTAACTATTAAGGTACCTTTGTTGTTAATTGTTATAATTATCATGGAAGTGTCTGTGTGAAGGTGTTTTTTGAGTAATTTTACTGAATCGAATATAGATTATCTTATTGTTGATATTAGGTAAATTGTAATATTTTGTATTTGCAATTTTATTCAGTCGGGCCCTAATTGTTAGTAAAGTTATATTACCTTCGTTCTGCTCTGTTGGGCACTGCCATATCTAATTTGGGATATTCTCCAAATCTTTTAATATGTCCATCAACCAAGACGTGAGTGATCTCATGCACAAAATCGGCATCTCCACTGAAAGTCCTGAAGTCCTCTCTTAATTCCAAACTATCACTAATACTACAACTGATATTTTTCACAACGGGTTCTATACTGTCTGAGTAATTAACTTTTCTAAACATTACATCAGTGAATACCAGTGAATCATAAAATTTGCTGACTAAATTCAATTTCCTTTTATCTTCAGGATTACATTTGAACTTGTTCATAAGAGGGTTGTTTTTTTCAAGGTATGAACATTGCTGAAATTTCTGGATTCTTTGACAAGATGATTGTGGAAGATTGAAGATGTTAGGAATATTCCACCAAATCATTCCTAGATTCAAATAATAAGGAACTGAAAATGGTTCATCAACATGAAATATCTCAAAACTTCCAATGCAGTGTCTGTGAATGGATGGATCTAAATCCTCATTAGTGTTCTCTATGAGAAAAGTATCAGGCTCTTCATCATCATCTAGTTTCTCTTCACAGCTGCTACGTTTTTCTTCTATTTTAATAGGCATTTCATTTTGTGAAATTTGTCCACCAGATGACACCCAAAACTGAA
Organism: Leptinotarsa rubiginosa; assembly: GCA_015342145.1. NCBI lineage: Eukaryota > Metazoa > Arthropoda > Insecta > Coleoptera > Chrysomelidae > Leptinotarsa > Leptinotarsa rubiginosa. Next base: position 7,717 of record WOGL01000405.1, on the reverse strand, counting down.
GTTGGAGAAGAGTTTTTCTAACATCACCTTTGTTGATTTCCAATAAATTTCCTATATCATTTTTGTGTACAAATATTCCCTCAATGAGGCAAAGTATTTGAAGCCAAACAGAGAGGGAGTACGATGATAGAGATAAAAATGGTATGTACTCATACTCATTGAGGAATTTTTGGACAAATACTGAATCATAGTTTGTGGTTGTTAGAATGATAGGTCTTTTGCTGGTAGTGATAAGCTGAGTCAAAGCTGAAATGAAACCGTCATCTTGTTCAAATACAATGTCAATATCTTCAATTAAAATCACACACATTTTTTTATTCGTTTGGCTTTCTGTGTCTTCTATTCTCTCCTTTAACTTTTTTTCAGCAAAAAATTGAGATTTTTGTTTTCGAACTTGATGGGATTGGGTTGCCTCTTGTATTTCCAGAAGAAGCCGTTTTCCTGCAAGAATGAAGGTAACTTTGAATATATTTCGGAGGATATTTTGAATGTATAAAATACCATTCTTGTATAATATTTGAATGAATATATATTACTTTATTAAATAAGAGTCAACCTCTAACTGGTTTTCAAGAAGTGAAAAATATGTATATCACATGGTCTTCATATACAACTAATAGAAAATATTTTAAAACATGTAAGATATAATTCTGAAACGATAAAAATCATTTGAGCCTGTTGTTTGTACTCTCGTGAAGTAGATGTATGATACATTTATTTTCTAGTTTCCAAAACAATGTTGTAAAGAGAAAAACCTTACCTGTCCTTTTACTGGATGCGTTGAGCTCAATAATATTGAAACCCAACTCATTGCAAATGGCATAAACTGCAGTACTTTTTCCACTACCACAAGGACCCCCCAAAACCACAGTATTACCAGGAAGAGATGTACTATCTCTGCTATCATAATCTGATGTATCGAAATCTGATCCACTGCTTTCTGTTCTCCTTCTTTTCAAGTTTATATCTTCACTGTATTTCATCCAGATAACAAGCCATTTTTTCAGATTTTTAACAGCTTCAGAATTACCAATGATATCATCTGAACATTTAGGTTTGTATTTTTCTGTCCACATACTATATATTGTAGAATCTGAGTCAGATGGTATAATGGAAATTGTATCACTAGAATTTAGTTTCTTTTTTTTAGTCTTTTTGGTTTTTTGAGGGGATGTTTTTTTTGCATTTTTGTCTGTTGAATTTTTGCCACTTTTTTCATAAATACTTCTAAAAGATTTGTAGACAGGGTACTTTGGGTTATCAGTCTTGATTTTATTCAACAATAATTTCAGTTTATCAATTTTCTCCATTTCTATTTTTATGTTGATTTTTTGAGGTAAATGGCTTCTGGTGATTTCTTTACATAATATATTTGACTGATCTATTTTCAGAGGTTCAGATGCATAAATTTCCAGTCCAGGATCAGGTAAATTCCAAAATCTACTGTCACATTTTTGGTGGACATGACTGATGGTTGGAAACATGTTTCTATTTTGCTCTTCTATGCTAATTTCAAAAAAAAAAAAATTCGATTAATAGACTTGAATCAAATTGAACACTTTCCAGCACAAAAAAATACAAATTTCTCTAAAACTGAGTTCGAATTATTCAAGACTAAACAAAAATTTACATTTATAAATAATAATATTAATTAAATTGATTACCAAATTTCAGGTAATGATTACATAGTTTCTATTTTTCATTATTACACCAAACTATTATTAGTATACTCATAATGATATCTTATAGTTAGGAATGGGATTTTTTTTTTAAGTAAGACACTTCATGTAAACAATATTTCACTTGATAATTCTTGAATGAATACCCACCTTTGTTGTTTTTCTTTAAGTTTCTTCAAAGAAGAAGGTATGCCACTCATTAGAAACTGCCTCCTAGCCTCTTTTACTCCAGAATCTTCCTTGGGTTTGGGTGTAGCTTTTGTGAAAACTGGAGCAATTCTCGAATTTTTACTTGTTTTTTTGTTAATGTTTGAATCCTCTTCACTCTCGGAAGATATAATAAGAGTATCCCTCTCGGTTGTCTCTGAAAATAACAAATAACATTTTTTGTGCAGAGTAGGGCATTGAATATCTTTCACTAATTTCCATTAAAACATTTATTTCTCACAGAAAGCTAGATATGAATTTTCCTTCTCCAAGGTAGCGCGGAATTTAAATTTTTTCTTTTTAATTACCGTTAACGTGTTAGGAATCACACGTTAAAAGGTAAGACCTCGTTAATTCTTAGCTCGCACAAGTTTCGACATCTGAGGGTTGTCGTTCGTAGGGGTGCGACAGCTGGTAAACAACAGATTTTTTTTAAAACAGATCCTAAGTTTGAAAAACAGATTTTTTTTAAAAACAGATCCTAAGTTTGAAACAAAAGTTTTTTGTTGGATATATGACCATTCAAAGATGAAAATATGAAAACATTTTATTTCAGAAGTATTTTCTATTTACAATCTGAAATTATATACCTTAATTAAGCATTTTTTGCTGCACATTCGCATAAAATGTGACAAGCTGTCTATGTCCCTTTGTTGCAATACCTGCAGCTAAGGTCTTTGTTGAACAGCCCTATTTTGCTTACGCATTCTTTAAATGGACACTATCCAGTTAGTAGCCCTGTGATTATTCTGAGCTGATCTCTCGGTTCTTTTTTCCGACGGTCCCATTAGTACTCTTTTTGTTTCCTTTTGATTCGTTTCCTGATCTGTTAACGTATCATAGATTTTGATACTCCGACAGCTGGTTCAAGGCCAATATATGAAGCTGATATGTGTCTAGTACATTCACCAGCCTTTTCAGTGTACTGTTTGCTAGTTTTTTTAGTTTTTCCCAGACCATTCTCGATGTCACTATTGCGCTCATCAATGCTCCGAGTGTAGCCTGACTGGCTCCAATTGATATTCCTTGCAACCAGCAAGATTGCAAGAGAAATGTGTACTGTTCAAGCGAGTAGCTGTAATGTAAATTTCTTCCCACTCTACTGTTAGTTAGTACTGAACACACTTGAAGGAGTTATTGTATCTTTTTGTGTATTTGTGGTCGAGAATTTGAACCATTCTTTTATATTGTTTTGTGGTTCAGTGGTACAAAAATACCACTTTCTCAAGTTACTTTACACTGCATTGCTGAAGCAAATAATTCAAACCATGTACTGTCATTTGCTCTATACATATTATAACACGTTTCTAATTCAGGTGACCAGAGACTTGCTTGAGAATAATGGTAAATGGTCCTAAAAAGTACAAAACAATTTAAAAATAACAAAAGCCTGTTACTTTCATTAAAATTGTCTATTTTTGAAAAATTAAAAAAAATTAGTGTGAGAGTACATCATATTAGTAAATAAAAATAATTTGTTTACATTTTTCAAAACATTTTGCGTGAAAATCATTTTTAGCTGAATCAGAGCATGATATGCTGTCTGATGAACAGATCAACTGTAGCAAAGGTGTCTATTTTGGAGCACTATTGAATAATAACAAAAAATCGACTTAACCTTATTTTTTTGATCTGGTGATATAAGGGAGAAATAAACAAGCCAAAAACTTCGTTTTTGGCTTGTTTTTGTATTCACAGAGATATGCCTCAGTAATTTTCAGTGGGTAGGTACATTTTTATATACTTTCTATACACTATGTCTTACAACATAGACCACCTTCAACTTTCCTTGAATTTTTAATTACGATACTTTCATATTTTCAACGAGTTTTACCACGACTTAAAACCTTTGGAAGCCCAAAAATGTGTTGCTTAGGAAAGTGCAAAGTCTGTTTCCAAAATTACCATGCCTTATTTTTCAAGTTCCACTAATTTTGAAAACATTATTTTTGAAAAATGGTTACTTTAAAATTTATTTTTGATTCTGTGGTTTGATAGTCTATTTCATGTGAAACCCATTATTTAAAAAACTTATATTCAATCACTTTTCGTATTAGTGATGACTTTAATGATGACAGTTGGAAAAAAATACAAATTTTTCCTAATTATGTATTTATTATTGCTTCGCTAGGGATTTTTCATCAATTGAAAAACCTGCGACTGAGAGGTATAGGGAAAGACTTTTGTACACTCTTAAGTGAAAATCTCACAATAAAGTGTTATTCAAATATATTATAATAGAATTTTATCGAGTATTCGACAATTCCATCATATATCTGAAAAAAATGCTTTTTCCAAAAATTTATTTTAGTGATGAACCAAAGGGGGTAAACAAACATTACGACATTCCAAACTTTATTTTTTATCTAAAAAATATATGAGATGCCACTCTTTTTCCAGGAAGTAGATTCGAACTGGATGAAAATTTACTTTGAAACTCGGTTAATAGATATCTGTATTCCAGGTGAAAGTTTACGCAATGATATCTCAATGACAATTACTGGGGCCACACTAGAAGATATACTAACAAGGGTTAAAAAGTTTATTGATAGATTTACTTCATGGTGCCAACGCAATCATTTAATATTGAATACCTCTCAATCTGTCTCAATTAAATTTTATAATAGGAAAAATAACATCCCAGAGGAAATTGAACTTACTGATGAAATAATGATATCACGTGATATAAAATTTCTAGGAACTGCATTAGATGAATTACTAAATTGGGGTAAGATTAATTTTTGATATGGACTATCCTGATAGCAATCTTGCATCTTTTGAAGTGAATGCAACTACTCATAACTATAGTACGCGTCAACAAAATTTAAAAATTCTCCACTGTATAATTCGGTCAGACTTCACAATAAACTTCAATTAAGAGTCTAAATCTTATAAAATATTTAAGAATAACACTAAAAAATTCTTAATTGAAAATCGTTTTTATAGCTTACAGGATTCTTTAGGATAATAATTCTAATTTCAAGATATTCATTATGTACTTGTTCCTTCTACAACTGTGGTACTCATATATCATGTGCTGTTGTGATATTTATATTTTAGTTTCATTCATATATGACAAATCATGATTTTAATTGTGTATATATTATGTAGTACATTTATTGACTTACCATATGTACGTTAAGTACTGAAATGGTTAATAAAGATTGATTGATTGATCAATCCTACAATATGCATGGAACAATAACTTAAAATCTCAAAGTAATAGCAGAATAATATTTTTTAAGATAGCCTGGCTGCATTCAGGACATTGATGAATCCAAGAGCAACATCAAGACTTTTTTGGAAATGTAAAGAATTAAAGTGATTGGCGAATTAAAATAACAGGCAGCAGGATAAAGACTGAATGAAATTGTGAGACCCCACACATTCCCTAAAATGCAATCCCATGTCTCATGTATCACTTGATAAGAACGAAGTATGCTGATCTGGCTGACATATAATCTAGCTCATAAGCTGGTACTCAAGGTTTGAATCACACCATTCCTTCATTTAAGTTATGTCTTAGGCGATTCTTTCACGAAGTGTTTTCTGTTTCTATTATGCCATATTATTGTGGTGTCCAAGAAAAGTGTTATCTTTCCATTTATTGCTGCTTTCAAAATAATATATTCATTGGAATGAATTAAAACTTTTAGTTTTGCAGACCTTTTGAGTGGAGGAGAAAATAGGGTGAAAATATTTGAAATTTTGCATAACCAAAAAGCAACTTTGTACATATGTAAAATATATGTGTTACATATATGTAACACTGGATATGAATTTACTAGAGATACAATTGAGAATAAAAACATTTTTTTTTATGAAAAACTGAATGTGGCAGGTGAATAAATGTTGACAGTAAACTTCAGAAGTATATCCAAACAACAAATATTATCGTCAGAATTGTGAACAGTAGATAATAAGTGATGATATCTATATTCAAAAGAGGTGAATTAGTTGATGAAAGATAAGTAAGTTGAAATGAATTGTCAATTAAAGTTAAGTATTTCTTACCGTTCTCAGAAATTTTATCTATAGGCAAATCCTCCCGATAACTGACAACTTTCCTTTTTCTCAACTCTCGACTTTCCTCTTCATCCGAAACTTTCTCGTTTTCATCTAAATTGACTTTTATTTTCATTTTCCAACTCTGCGATTTATGAAGAGTGGAGATTTTACAATCTTGACTTGAGTTATCATTAGGCTTTTTAGATTTGTTTTTTCTTTTCATACCATCAACTAGCATGGCTTCATCAGATGCAAACTTTGTGTTTTTATTGGATGATTTTAAATTAGAAGTACAAACATTTTTTCGCAAATTCATGCCTTTCTTCTCTTCAATTTTCATTGTAACATTGTTGGAGTGACCCTCATTTATTTTACTTGATGTATCCATAAGGCTGAGATCTCTCTTGTTGTGTTTTTTTGATGTCAAAGTGGTTGAATCAGTCTTATTAACTGTTTCAACAAACTTCTTTGAACCAATAACTTCATTCCTATTTGAAATGATGTGAAAATTGCTTTTTTCAGATTTACTAGAACTTCCTTTTTTTGGTTTCGATAATGTTTCTGTTAACCTTGATTTAGCAGGTTTTTTATCATTATCTATTGTAATAAAAGGCTTATTATCTATTTTCTTACGTGCTCCAACACATTTATTTGAGATAGGTGTAATTTTATTTAAGTCTGATGTGGTTTTACACAGTAAATTAACGTTTTCATCATCAAAATTATTATCTGTTTCATCATTATTTGAATATGAAGTCTTAGCTGTCTTATATCTTCTATTCTTAACAAAAACTTCTGTTGAATCTTTTGTTTCCTTTTCAACTTTTTCAGCATTCAATAATTTTCGTAATCTTTTAGCTCGTTTATCTAATTTATAACTGATTATCTCATCAATTTCTTCTTCAGGCCGTTTTCTTTTAGACGCCCTTTTTTTATCTGCCCACATGCTTAGCAAGTTCTTTCTGACCATAAGTTTATCCTTCTTGGGTATATCTTCAGACTTTTCTTCCTGTATTTCTTTTCCAGGAGAATTCATTCCAATGCTTTTATTTCTACTCTCCATCATGAACTGAAAAGCATTGGGTTTTATCAATTTTTTATCATCTTTTAGCGTAAACGGTACAGAGTTACTATTTTGTTCATTTTCTTTAAATGAAATATTTCCAATGAGTTTTACATTTTCCACACCTTCCTCTTCTGTTTCAGTTTGGATTAGATTTACGTCTTCAGCGCTTTGCTGATTGGGAGAAAGCAGACAACAACTAGTGGAAAAAAGTTCTGTAACAGTTTTAACAGCAGGATCAGACAACTTACGATGTTTATCAGTTTTTCTTCTTTTTCTTTTTTTTCTTGGATGTTCTTCAACAACTGGCAAATTATTGCAAGGAGATTGGTGACTTACAATTGCCTCTTCTATACTTTCTACAACTGCATTTTTCTTTGGTATTTCCAAAGTTGTCTCTACTTCTATATTAGCTCTTACTTTTTTAGTAGGACTTGAAAAGTAATCAGTAATTTCTTTCATTTTGTCAAGACATATATTTATGCAGACTTATGTAAATTTTCAAATCATGTTTTCGTATTATTTTCGAATTCTACAATATTGTTATTTGAGGTTGTGTCATGGCCAAAGGCGCCAAATTTTTCAATTAAAGTCGGTGTTGCCATTCCCTTCTTCTTCTTTTTCCTTCAATGGCTTCAGCTGCCAGGGCTATCCAGCTAGGAGTTCCAGAATCATGTTGCTACTACAGGTGGAGGCCACACTGAAGTGGATCTGAGTCGGACCCAAACCCCACCTGGGTTTGCGCTAAAACAAAGTTCAA
>WOGL01000404.1:3618-15138 GCA_015342145.1 Leptinotarsa rubiginosa | reverse complement strand
ACATTTGTCATCATCTGGCGAATTTTGTTAAGTGTTCGGAAGTCGTCTGACCCTACTCAGATGACTTCTTACTGTGTGGGTACAATGATATTGTTACATAAATACCATTCTTGATTACCTGAATTTGGGACCTGTATGTTTTGGTACCTATGTTCTTCTTCTTCTCGATATGACCTCTTCTCCCCGTATATATATATGTACATTCAGCATGTGTTTAGGCATTTATGAGGAAATTAATTATTCAATTCGATTGTCCAATGTTATATTACAGTCATGATGATATACCCTGATCCAGAATTTCTGTGATGGTCACTACTTGTTTCAAGACGGGACTGACATTTTGCCAAACTCTTTCTTCAGATTGTTGGCAATTTATCACTGTTCTGAAACCTAGTCTTCTTTTCAGGCGGCAGGAAGAAATAACGGCCGAGCGAGAGGAAATAGATAGGCAGAAAAAATTGTTATTGAAGAAAAGACCTTCGAATACGGAGAGCGGCAGGAAAAGGAACAACTCTAATGCTCTGCACAATGGCACCGACTCAGGGTTCCTCAAGCCGGATGCCGTACCCGGTTCGCTGACGTTGCAGGAGTATTACGAAGCTGACGAAATACTCAAGCTGCGGCAGAACGCCTTGAAAAAGGAAGACGCCGATCTCCAACTGGAGATGGAGAAGTTGGAAAGGGAGAGGAACTTGCACATCAGGGAGCTGAAACGGATCCATAACGAGGACCAGAGCAGGTTTAATAATCATCCGGTGCTCAACGAGAGGTATCTGTTGCTGATGCTGTTGGGCAAGGGTGGTTTTAGTGAGGTGCACAAGGCGTTTGATCTGAAGGAGCAGAGGTACGTTGCGTGCAAAGTGCACCAGCTGAATAAAGACTGGAAGGAAGACAAGAAGGCCAACTATATAAAGTGAGTGGTAATGTTTTACTTGTATCTATCTTATCTTTTTGTTCCTATGTTTAGTAATAATTTACTTAATATTAGAGTTTTCCTAGATGAAAGAAAATAACAGATATTCTGCATACAGTTGAATAATTTTTGAAATCAAATTTTTTATGGTTATAGTTCGAAAATTACCAACAAACATAATATTGTATGTAACAAACATAATGTATATTTGAAAATAATGCATACAATGCAAACATATGTATGACATAGATCATTTCACAATATTCACTTATTTATTTATTGTAAAATTATTTTATCGGGTTGAAAATATATTAGAATTCATTTACAGAAAAAGCATCTATCAAAGTGATTTAGTAACAAATTTCATTGTCTACTAAGTTAAACTCTATATAACTTCACAAAAACAAACCAAGAAATCTAGGTGCTTTTATAGATATATGGATGGTAAACCATACTCGAATCAAAATTATATTGTTTTCATAACTTATTTGAACCACTCTACATTACAAATGAATGAAGCAAAATCAAAGATATTTTGGATACCAAGTTTATGGTAATCAGGTTCCTGGAATTACTGCTTTCAGCCTCCTGATTTGTAGTTGAAGGGTATATGTCTTGCCACTCAACTATATGTTCTTTCACAAACCATTTCATTATTTCCTTCTCTGCATGTTGGATTGAATTCTTTCATATCTCAGGAGTCTCAGTATGAAATGTCTCATCCCACATATTCAATCAGTTTTAATTTGTATATTGCTGCAGGAAAACATTGCAATTCCCCATATAAGTTTGATTGAGTTGAGCATGCAGTGGATATGGCGGTATACTCTGCTGTTCATATACTCTCCTAAATTATTTATTTATATATTAATGGGGCAACCCCAATTCAGTTCACAAATCATTCAAACTAATAGCATAAAGTGTAAATTGCGCAAAAGTTAAATGACTCACTTGAGTTTTGAATGAGGTCGGGTTAGTGGGAAAAAAGCAATTTCATTAGAGTACATATTGCCTAATTTTAACATTCAAAAGATGAGCTAATCTAACCTAACTTCATTATAATTATCTTCATCCACTACTAAACTTAATTTATAAACTTAAAAATTTATTTTGACAGTTTTACTGAGTTACAAGATCACAGTACTAAATTCTACAATGTATCTAAAGCAGAATAATACTTTGGTAATGTATACAGAAAAATCACTATATGATCTTTAAATTAAACCAAGCAATTTTAAAGCTTTCTAAGATACCAAGTATATATGTTTTAACAAAGCATGGTGTCTAGAATTATACACAAATCCTTAAAATTCAACTTTTATTACTAGTGCCAGCTTCATTAAACTCATAATTGGAATGAATTAGAAACTGCAATATACTAAAAACAATAGAGAAACACTTGCTTATTGTAAAATACATGCAATTAGCTTGTGTGCATCTTCAGACATTTCACTACTTTTTTAAAATTTTAAATCATCAGCAAAAAAAAATGTTTTTGTTCATTTTTAAAAACCCAAAACAAAAAAGCAAAGGGACCAATACAAAAATTGTGTATAGTATGAACTATGCCAAAAGTCATAAATATCAGCTTTCTTCTAGGATGTAGTTGGTATTTTATCAATAACATGCTACTTATGATGCACTGTTTGGAACCTTTGGTGTAATAATGAATATTACTGAAGGTTTTTCCCAACACCAAATCGTTATTTTTAACACCTCGACACGTGTTTCGATCACCAAGTGATCATCTTCAAAGAGGAAGGTTAAAACTGAGTTTTAATCTTCCTTTTTGAAGATGATCACGTGAAGAAATCGAAACACGTGTCGAGGTGTTAAAAATAACGATTTGGTGTTGGGAAAAAACTCCAGTAATATTTAATAACATGCTAAGCTAACGAACCTAAAAGGAATTCTCTGTATTCATTTCTCAATGGTAGATACACTATTATTGGTTATTGAGGAAAATATAAGCTATGCACATGAATCTATCATCATTTCCAGCATGTCTGTAAAATTAATAATTTCAATTGAACATTTTTGCACTCCTTGTACATAATTGTGCTACCTTTTACTTATAACTTATGCCATTTTTACACTCTTATTATTGTTGTATTCTTGTAACTGAAGATCACTTTAAAAAATCCATGTTTCATCTAGGAACACAAGTTTGTATAAATCTCTGCCTTTTTCTTTGATAAAGGTTCTTATTTCAGAGCAGCATTGTAAAGTTCCAGTGTTCTTTTTGGATTATCTTTTCCCATCTGAAACCAACCTCCATATCGTGATATTTACAAACTTAATTGGAATCACTTCATTAGAGACATCAAGAAATGCTTGTCATGAATTTCGAAAAACTGTCATTCAATTTTGAGAGACTTCGTTTCATTCAAGGGCAATATTTCAGAGCAAATTTAGGAATTTGCCCTACATATTTGATTTATATTATTATTATTATTTATTCAACGGGTAGTCCCAATTACAATTTGTTATAAAAAAGAATTTGTAAAATCTTAACTAAATTAAAGATAATAAATACATAATACAATATAAAACACAATAAATAATATAGTGATAAAATCGCAGTACAATTTTGTTATGGAGAAAAAAACATTTGTAAAATCTTAAACTGAACTAAAGATAATAAATACATAGCACAATAATAATAATATAAAACAAAATGCAATATAGAGTGAAAGCCTGAATATATGAAGGTACTTGAGTACCTTTCCAAATAACTTTCAGACAACAAAAATCAGTCGCATGATACAGTTAAATTCCTTATTGTTCAAGTTATGGTAATTGTATGAATTTTGTATTACTCTTTTGAAACAAACCGTCCAAACTGCATATTTGTATGTAAAATGAAAAGGCGACTCTTGTAATTCATATTACAAAAATAGTTGATTTTTTATTTGTCGACTGGGATTGATGAACTAAATTTGAAGTATTTTTTTTTTATTTCAGGCATGCATTGAGGGAATACAACATACATAAAGCTCTAGATCACCCACGAGTAGTCAAATTGTATGATGTTTTTGAGATAGATGCGAATTCCTTCTGTACCGTACTAGAATACTGTGATGGACATGATCTAGACTTTTACCTGAAGCAGGTGAGTAAAGTAAGGGTCGTTTTTTTTCTTTTTATTCATCAGTCATTCATTCTCCGCTTTATCAAGTGTGTTCTAAGGTATTGAAGCAATGAAAAATGTTCCAGTATCCTCTCTTTTTGTTGTATTTTATTATATTTTGATATGAATCTAAAAAGATTTTGCAATGATAACTCACCTTATAAAAATAAGAATTTTAAAATCAGTAATACATATAATTCCATTCAATTGAATCTATATTGCATACAACTTGGTTCGAACATACTGTTAACCTTGATGTTTAATTGAATTTCAAACTATATTTTTTTCGGTAATTATTCCACAGATATGTGCACAGTGATTTTAATTTAACAGTTTTATAAGACTGTTTCATTGATTCAAAAATATTGCTTCTATTCCTTGACATATAACATCAGCTAAAATGATGATAACAATGATCTGGAACTACCATGACAAGTCAAATTTGTTTCAAGACGGGACTGAACCATCTCACAGCAAACATAATCTTCTTATTAACATTTTACTCGTCTGACAATCACTTCTTTTTCATTTCAGCATAAAATAATTCCTGAAAGGGAAGCGAGATCGATCATAATGCAGGTTGTGTCAGCTTTAAAGTACCTGAATGAGATTAAACCACCCGTGATTCACTATGACCTGAAACCCGGCAACATTTTGTTGACTGAAGGCAATGTTTGTGGAGAAATAAAAATAACAGATTTTGGGTTGAGCAAAGTGATGGATGAGGAGAATTATAACCCCGACCATGGTATGGACTTGACGTCGCAAGGCGCTGGTACATATTGGTGAGTTAACGTTTTTCATTAATCACTAATCTCTGGTCATTGAGGAAATTCAAAATTTTTTTGTTTTTTCAGGTATCTTCCACCTGAATGTTTTGTAGTAGGCAAGAATCCCCCCAAAATTTCATCGAAGGTGGATGTTTGGAGCGTAGGAGTGATATTCTATCAGTGTTTGTATGGCAAAAAACCATTTGGGCACAATCAGTCTCAAGCGACAATTCTGGAAGAGAACACTATATTGAAGGCGACTGAGGTACAGTTTGCCAACAAGCCTGCAGTAACGAATGAGGCTAAGGTAAATGACTTTATATATTGGTATGCCTTCATTTATTCATTATTAAAGTTTTTTATTTTTTATATTCTGAAATTTCACAATCATTTCAAAATATCTATTTGCATATATAAATTATAGTTAAAATTGAATATAATACATTTTCTATTATTTGAATAAAATAAGACTGAATATGAACTGATATTGGGCAGATATAATTATCTGAACAGGAAATCATATTATTAGATATAACCACCTGCATCACTATTACCATTTAAGAACATGAGAATATGAAAACGATTCTTCATATAACTAACAGTAGTTATATTGAAACAATCAGAATTCTCAAAACTCGAGAAGGTTTAATTTTCCTCAGTCTGTTAATACCATACAATCATCTTCAAAGATTTCAATTATCATTCACCAAAGAGTAAAATATTCTCAGGCTCCAATATACTATCTGTGTTGTCTTCTGTTGCTATTTGATGATTTTATTAATTTGAGGTTTTATTTTTTTTGAGAGAAATTTTCTGCTTGAAACCTTCACTATGGTACATTTCCATTTATCTAATTGATATGGTTGAGGTAGGAACTGGTGGATGTGGCAAATGTCATTCAACGAAAATTATAAGAATGCTTGGGTGTAACTTTCTGGTTTCTTCAAAAATATAACATAACTTTACTTTAAAGGGGGAAACATGCTGATCAATTTTTTTTTCAGTATGCTTATTAAACATTGTACTGCTTCTAGTTTATCCAATTCATAACATTCATCTATGTGTTGAAAGAATTATTGCTATCTATTTCCCCATTAACATTCAATTCTACCTCCTATAACTGGTTAAATCGCAATTTTTACATATTTAGGTGCACCACACAAATTCGTTTTGTGTATTAACATTAACCAATAGAAATATAATCATGAACGTAACTTAATTAAAATTCAGTTCACCAACCTCTTTGGCTTGTAGAAATATCATGATCAAGTTGTTAGATATGAAAAGAATGTGATTAGTTCACCCAAAAAATACACTAATATAAAAAAGAATGTGGTTGATTCCCATAAAAAAAAATGATTTGTTGGACATACATTATTAAACATAAATGTTTAATAATATTTATTTTTTCAGAGTTTCATTCGAAGTTGCCTGGCTTACAGAAAGGAGGACAGAATCGACGTCCTCTCGCTGGCGAGACACGAATACCTCCAACCCCCGATGCCTAAACATTCGCGACTCACGTCGAACCAACAACAACAACAAGCGCAAGCCCAACAACAACAGTCGGCGTCGTTTTCGGCGGGTATTTTTGGCGCTATGAACGCCTCCTCATCATCTTAGTGCAGTGCTGTGTTTATTTAAGTTAACGTAAGATTTTTTGGGATGTAGTGGCAGAGAAGTACTGAAATGAACATTATTCGATGTGTATTTCAGAGCGGGGACGAAGTGATTTTTTTATTAGACTGATTCTCTTACTTTTTTGTTTTGTTTTTTGTCGAGTGCAGACATTATGAAAAGAGTTTGAAATGGCACGTTCTAGTGCGGACTACAATTTTAAATTCCTCTTGATGCTTGTAATGGCTTCCCTTGATAGAGTATAGACACGAACGTTTGAGGAGATTTCTTGTATGGTCATTTTCAGTTTACGAAAATACTTTTTCTTTGTTTGCTGACTTGCCTAATCATTTCTAGACATTACAGTATAACAACTGTGAACTCGGTAGTTGACAGAGATAGTGTTCTGAGAATTAATTATTTATATCAAAACTGTGTTGATTATTGCAGCTCATTGCATCTCGTATATTATGAGAATGCTTTTGTAAAGTCTCGTTTGGAGGAAATCACTTTACTTTTTGTGTCTATAGTCGAAAACCTGCTGTCCACTTGAGAATTAAGTGCAAAACAGATAGTTGTATGTTTCCTTTTATATATAATATTATATATAGAGAACATTTAAGTTATTTTATGAAGTGACCTTGCTTTGTATCATAGTGTGATTTTGGTTCGCCGATCCTCCCATTTCTAATTACCCATCTCTCAATATTCATTATGACATAGTTGTATATGTACAGAAAACCCCGTGTTTGCCTGTCAAGAAAAAATTCAAGGGATATTTCAATTTACTAGATATGGCTTGTTGGTGACAAACTCGTTTCTTTGAGTTTGTGTTTTTAATAAATGAGTAGCAGCGTTGAGACATTCGCCAATTGATTTTAAATCAATGTTTTTTACGATTATTTCCACTCTAGAATTCAATTTATTTTTTTTTCGGAAATTTCATGAATATTAGTTTGACACGATTCTATATGTATATGATGAGGAGGTTAAATGAAAACTATTTAGATGTTACATAATTGATATGAAATAGGTAGCTCATAAAACCATTGGTGACAGAAATGGTGAATCATTGAGATTTTCAGCTATTGTAAATTGAATTATACTAGCTTAGATTTTGGAAGGAAGCCATGTTATTGAGAAAATATGTAAATGAGGTGTCATGTATAGAAAAAATACTGTAAAAATAAATCAGATTATTATGCACTTTTTGTTTTCGGCAAAGCGTTAAATTATTCATTTGCATGCCTTCTATTTTGATGCCAAATCAGTTTTAATCTCGGTATTCAAAAGAACATACATAGATTCTAAGTTATATAATAATAATAATGTGTATATAAGTGAAGGCTTAATATTTTGAATATCTTTCGAGATTAGGGCGCAAAATGTCTCAAACCATACAAGATTCAATTTTTCACTGGGCTTTTTCAAAACCGTCGCTGGATGGAGTTCTCTGTTAAGTGGGATAGTATACAGGGTGTTTCAAAATTACCTTGTAATTTTGAGAGACCAAAGTTGTTGTGAGGAGTTCCAGCTTGTTTTGTGGATGCACAGACACAAAATAATGTAAATATCTTGTAATATTCGTGCTGCAATACAAGCAAAACATGTCCATATGGTTAAAACTCGCAATTAAAAATACATGTTACTTATTTATACTGTGCTGTTTGTGTAAAAATAGTGGTACTCGCCTACCACGGACTTTGTGATAAGAGTAGTTAAAGAAGTCATGTTCTAGGATTCAAAAAAAATGTATCGTTATATTATTGTTTATTGTACTGTACCTATACTATTATTTTATACAATCGTTCGCAGTTTTTTTCTTTGGTATATTATACCGTTGTACATACAGTGTGTATATTACTACACAGTAAAGTTTTCAAAATTAAGTTAATTTATTTCTTCTTCGATTTTACTATTAAAAAAATATAAGTTGTACTAATTTGAATACGACGTTTTACTTCAAATTCTTGCAAGACCACAGTAAAAAAATAAATTGGGTGGGGTTGGATCAAAGAGCAAGTGAACGTGTACTCCGGGCTTGACTTCAAGACTATTCTAGATGTAAACTGTCAGAATTGTATCAGTGTAAAGTTGGTCATACTTCTCCATCTGCAGTTTATGGCGTGCTAGCTGTCCATGTGGGAATGGACGAGAATTTGCAAGAGATATTACATTTTCTATTAATGCAAGGTGGGGGAAGAGAAACCCCTATTTTGGCAACATTTATGTTCAGGCAATGGAATGAATGAGCTTTTTTAATCCTTATTTTGACTGGAACATAGATTGTCTATATTTATATGGAATCTAAACTGTAAGATCAGATGTTCAGCTGTTTTATGGCATCTTTGTGCGTTTCATTCATTTAGATCTTTATCACTCGTCTCCTTCAAAACAGTTAGCTTCTTATTTTTTTTGTTTTCAATATTTAAAAGAAATTAATTCTTATTGACAAAATGGTGAACATTTGCGAAGTTTGTGGACTAAAGCAATCCGTTTCACAGGTTGAGTCTTTAACATGGGCGTCTCCATTCATGTTCATTATGATTTGTAAAGATAAAGAAGAATCAAAACTCGTAAACAAAAGTTTATGAGAGTGTGAAGAATACAGTACATTTTGAATTAAAAGGAGTATATTTTTAGGAGACACTTTTATTTCTAGACGCGTTTTGCTAACACTGTAGCTTCCTCGGTAGAAATAAATATTACAAACTGGGCTACAATTCTTATATCAACAGTAGGCACCTAACTTGATTGGTTAGTACTTACTACTAGACTGGTTAGTACTAACTATTAAATTAATTAGTACTAACCAATTAAGCTAGTAACCCACTGCAAAATGTGTATTTGTCTTCAGTAAACGAAATATTTGTTAATAATAGCAAGTAGTAGTTGCAAATTAAATAATATTCCATAAAAAAGTATTTAATGTCAAATAACTGTAAAATAACCGACAATACAATGTATTTTGTCTCAATAAAATACAAGTATGTAGTTGTTATGTCACACTCTTGCTAAAGGAAAGATTGTTTACATTCAATTGCTTTCAACTAAAAATGCGGTTGCTATCGACAGATTAATGCTAAATAAACAGTTCATTTGGAGCACTTGCTTGCTTCCAGCATTAAAAATACATAAATTAGGATTTTTATATATTTTCCATTATGCCTATGCTATTCTTGTGGTTTTATCCACAAAGTATTAAAATCACCAGTACTTAGCCGAGGAGTTGTTGATTGGGCAGTAGATATAAATTGCATATATTTTGTTTTATTGTCTGTTACTTTCACAGCTACTGCTTCCAAATGCGTATTGATTGTTGTAATTTTAGCTTCATAGCATTTTTGACAAAATTGTCATTCCCCCACTTGCTTGAATTTGAGTCGGTGTATCTTGTTGGAGCAGTTGAAATTTTTGAAATTGCAAACATTTAAAATTGGTTTAGTCAAGAGCAGTTTGAAGAGAAGCCGCTTTCCATATCATTTAAATAATAATAACTTGAATAACACCAAGAAACTTCCATTTTTATATGTACAGAGAATAATGAAAAAGGTGGTGGCTTTTCTCCCTACTAAGACACCATCTTGAGATCGACAGAAGAATCAATCTCCGAATGCCAAGGACAAACGAGGCCCCCCCAAGGTGGGGAGCAAATATTACCATCTACGATCTCTGAAATAAGGGAGTTTTTTGAAAATATGTTCATGTGAACTTTTCTTCATGAAATATCACACAAAATCAATGATACTACTTTTTTACATACAGTTCTCATGTACTAAGTTAGGTTAGGTTCGAAGTGTGTGGGGCTATTGATCCTCAACTGAAACCTCTGATTTATTGTGGCTCAAAAAGCATGCACTAATATCTCACCTTTTCCAGGCATTTCATTCATTTGTTGAGTTAACTATGTTCAATAACAAATTAATTTTCTGATTCAAGAAACACTTCATAGTGAGATTTTCACTGAACAATTTTACAAAAACGCAACATGCGTTTCGCCATACAATCGCTTCTTCAGGCGTGTCTTTAGCTATAAAGAAAACAAAATTTCAAACCAAGTTAATTCACGACGTTCGATTGTTAATATACACAATTGTCTTCGGGTGATAACTGGACTATTCCTCCTAGAGATGACTGTAGGTCATTCCAGCTACATAAAAAGTTTGAGGGTTAGTTGGTAAAAATTCTTCTTAAAGGTGACATATAAATATTCGTTTTCTCAGGTAATGAAAGTGTTTGTTTCATCAAATTTTACTCAATCTATATTTTTTGTGAAACCCACCATGCGATTTGGTGTTAATTTTGTTGCACTCTCGCCAGGTCTCATCAGTGATGCTAGGCTGACCACTGAACTGTCCTATAAAGAACAAGCCTAAAAATAAAGATGATTCCCCTCTACAAAGACGCCATCTATGAGATCGACAGAAGACTCAATCCCCGAATATCAAGAATAAACCAGGCTCTCCAAGGCGGTCCGTTGCAAAGTCAAGCTTCGACATCGACTGCCGAATGAGATTCGCCGTCTGTCTTTCACCCGACAGCGCTGGTAGAGACCTTGAAGAGCCTTCTTTATCATTGATATTTGGGGATTGAGTCTCATACATGGAGTCTTTATAGAGGAAAATTCTATTACCTTTACTTTTAGGCTTGTCATTTTTAGGACAGTTCAGTGGTTCAGCCTAGCACCACTGATGAGGTCTGGTAGGTCGAAACAGCGTTGTCAGGTGTTGGATCACAAATTCATTGAGTTGCCTTGCAGTGACAAACATAGAGAAAATATCGTTTGGCGGTCAATGTCGAAGCTTGGAGTTGCAACAGACTACCTTGAGGAGCCTCGTTTATCGTTATATTCGGCGATTGATGCTTCTGTTGATCTCATGCATGGTGTCTTCGTAGAGGAATAAGCCACCACTTTTTCTTTTATTCCATCTATAAACATAGATATTACTTGCTATTATTGAAGTTATCATTATTATTTAAATGACATGGAAAGCGAATCCTCTCAAGATTGCTATTGACTAAACCAATTACGGATGTTTGCAATTTGAAAAATTTCAACTGCTCCAGACAAGATACAGTAACTCAA
This sequence comes from Leptinotarsa rubiginosa, assembly GCA_015342145.1. NCBI lineage: Eukaryota > Metazoa > Arthropoda > Insecta > Coleoptera > Chrysomelidae > Leptinotarsa > Leptinotarsa rubiginosa. The sequence goes on along the minus strand of WOGL01000404.1, from coordinate 3,622 downwards.
ATTC